>WNWK01004097.1:0-77500 GCA_009830355.1 Cherax destructor
TACAAAATTATAAATTCTTACATTAACATAAATGAAAAATTTTTTAGAAAGGACTTAATTTTAGATGAGTTCTTGCTAATTGACCAGTTTTACCTAATCGGCACGACATATATATATATATATATATATATATATATATATATATATATATATATATATATATATATATATATATATATATATATATATATTGTGTGTGTGTGTGTGTGTGTATATATATGTGTGTGTGTGTGTGTGTGTGTGTGTGTGTGTGTTTGTGTGTGTGTGTGTGTGTGTGTGTGTGTGTGTGTTTGTGTGTGTGTGTGTGTGTGTGTGTGTGTGCTGAACAATCCGTGTGAAAAATAGTGAGCTTCCAAGTACTTTCGTGGTTTGTCACATTATGAAGGAACGGTAAAATAAATGATCACCAGAAGGCATATAAAGACTAGATTACATTTCGCGGTCAACTTACAACACCTGACCCTTTATAATCATGTAGGTAAGTGGTCAAGGACGTGTCAAACACAGTTTATATTCTGTCCAAGCTTTAAGATTTTAACTTGTAGAATATGTCTTAAATTCTTCCCAAATTTTATTAATTATAAATTAATCCAATTCTTATAATCGTAATGCACCCGCACACCACTCTCATATTTTTCTATTACTTCTTCTTAAATTCCATCGTGTTTCTCACATTCTTTACCAAAGGAACTTTACTAGGAACTTTCATTGGGTCCATGGTGACTTATTTCACAGTTGCACTTAATAAAAAACCACCAAAAACACTGGATTTTAAGGAGATGTTTTGATGAATGCGCGGAGTATAGCTAACTCGCCAACAGAGAAAGGGAGAGTTGCCTCACCTACGCATATTGTCCCGGCGGGAGGTGGGCTGACGCGTCTAATACGGCCGATATACGAGGCAACGGCCGAAATACGGAGCAAAATTTTCGCAGAATAACCGGCCTAAATGCGAATCGGCCGATAAACGCAGCGGCCGAGAAAGGAGGTTCCACTGTATTCATATTAATTTCAAAACTATTTTTTATGAAGCTTGATTCTATTATATATTTCTCTCAACTATAGACCATTTGATAAAACTTTCTCAGCCTTTTGAAAATCAATTGGATGGCTAAAATCTCTCACATGGATAAACAGAGCATTAGACTCTTGTCCTCTTCTAATGAGATATTTATGTTGTTGTAAGCTTAGTTCAAGACTTTTCCCAGTTTGACCGTAATAAACATTATCAGATTTTTCAGGGAATCTTGTAAACAGCCTTTAGCACTTTTGGGGATTGTTTTTATCATTTTTTTTTACTTTATCAAGATTTTTAAATACAACTTTGATATTAAAATTCTCTAGTAGAGAAGGCATATCATGAAAGTTTTCATGGAATGAGAGAACAAACATTTTTTTTAGTTGAATAGGTTGTTTGTCCTCTTTTGATTTGTCAAAAGTATTTCTAGCAATTTTGAAAGATTTATCAATTAAGTGTTTTTGGGTATTTCAGATCATTAGCTCTTTCATAAATCTTGAAGATATCCTCATCTATGAACTTATTTTTTTTTTTATTAACACATCGGCCGATTCCCACCAAGGCAGGGTGGCCCGAAAAAGAAAAACTTTCATCATCATTCACTCTATCACTGACTTGCCAGAAGGGTGCTTTACACTACAGTTATAAAACTGCAACATTTAACCCCTCCTTCAGAGTGCCGGCACTGTACTTCCCATCTCCAGAACTCAAGTCCGGCCTGCCGTTTCCTGAATCCCTTCATAAATGTTACTTTGCTCACACTCCAACAGCACGTCAAGTATTAAAAACCATATGCCTCCATTCACTCCTATCAAATACGCTCACACATGCTTGCTGAAATCCAAGCCCCTCGCACACAAACTTCCTTTACCCCCTCCTCCAACCTTTCCTAGGCCGACCTCTACCCCGCCTTCCCTCCACTACAGATCCATACACTCTCGAAGTCTCGAAGTCACTCTGTCTCGTTCCATTCTCTCTACATGTCCAAACCACCTCAACAACCCCTCCTCAGCTCTCTGGACAATCGTTTTGGTAATCCCGCACCTCCTCCTAATTTCCAAACTCCTAATTCTCTGCATTATATTCACACCACACATTGACCTCAGACATGACATCTCCACTGCCTCCAGCCTTCTCCTCGTTGCAACATTCATCACCCATGCTTCACACCCATATAAGAGCGTTGGTATAACTATACTTTCATACATTCCCCTCTTTACTTCCATGGACAAGGTTCTTTGTCTCCACAGACTCCGAAGTGCTCCACTCACCCTTTTCCCCTCATCAATTCTATGATTCACCTCATCCTTCATAGACCCATCCGCCGACATGTCCACTCCCAAATATGTGGCAGATGTTGCAGGTGTATGGAATAGGAGGAAGGTTACTGAAGGCAGTGAAGAGTTTTTATGAGGATAGTGAGGCTCAGGTTAGAGTGTGTAGGAGGGAAGGGACTATTTCCCAGTAAAAGTGGGCCTTAGACAAGGATGTGTGATGTCACCGTGGTTGTTCAATATATTTATAGATGGGGTTGTAAGAGAAGTGAATGCGAGGGTCTTGGCAAGAGGTGTTGGGCTAAAAGATAAAGAAGCAAATACAAAGTGGGAGTTGTCACAGTTGCTTTTTGCTGATGACACTGTGCTTTTGGGAGATTCTGAAGAGAAGCTGCAGAGGTTGGTGGATGAATTTGGTAGGGTGTGTAAAAGAAGAAAATTGAAAGTGAATATAGGAAAGAGTAAGGTGATGAGGATAACAAAAAGAATAGGTGACGAAAGATTGGATATCAGATTGGAGGGAGAGAGTATGGAGGAGGTGAATGTATTCAGATCTATGAACTCTGGGCTAAAAATACGCAAAGCTCCCATAAACATTGATGAGAATACGAAAAGTTTAACTTTGTGAAGAATGATAGTGTACGCAGGAATAGTTATATTGTTGGTTTTCTGTAAATTTAAAATTTAAAATAATGATTTCCCTTAATAATTAAAGCATCTAGAAGAGGCAATGAGTTATTTTGTTCAAACTCAAAACTAAAATTTGTGATATGATTTAGACTATTTAATTTAACAAGGAAATAGATTATATCTATATTCCTAGGCATTAGAAACATCATCAACATATCTGTACCACTTAGCTCTGTTAGGAAGGATTTTGTTAAGCTTAAAATTCGACTTAATTAAAAAAAACTGTCTGAATAAGTTTTGCCCAAATATCTTTTGCCAAATAGACTTCTTGACTTGAGAGATCGCCCTTTTGTTAATTTCATGAGAATTATTCTTCAGAAACACATTGGCAAGAGGTGTGGGGTTAAAAGGTAAAGAATTAAATACAAAGTAAATATAGGAAAGAGTAAGGTGATGAGGATAACAAAAAGATTAGGTGACGAAAGATTGGATATCAGATTGGAGGGAGAGAGTATGGAGGAGGTGAATTTATTCAGATATTTGGGAGTGGACATGTCAGCAGAGGGGTCTATGAAGGATGAGGTGAATAATAGTCTGTGGAGACAAAGAACTTTGTCCATGGAAGTAAAGGAGGGAATGTATGAGAATATAGTTAAACCAACACTCTTATATGGGTGTGAAGCATGGGTGATGAATGTTGCAACGAGGAGAAGGCTGGAGGCAGTGGAGATGTCATGTCTGAGGTCAATGTGTGGTGTGAATATAATGCAGAGAATTCGGAGTTTGGAAATTAGGAGGATGTGCGGGATTACAAAAACTATTATCCAGAGGGCTGAGGAGGGGTTGTTGAGGTGGTTCGGACATGTAGAGAGAATGGAACGAAACAGAATGACTTCGAGAGTGTATAAATCTGTAGTGGAGGGAAGGCGGGGTAGGGGTCGGCCTAGGAAAGGTTGGAGGGAGGGGGTAAAGGAGGCTTTGTGTGCGATGGGTTTGGACTTACAGCAAGCATGTGTGAGCGTATTTGATAGGAGTGAATGGAGACAAATGGTTTTTAATACTTGACGTGCTGTTGGAGTGTGAACAAAGTAACATTTATGAAGGGATTCAGGGAAACCGGCAGGCCGGACTTGAGTCCTGGAGATGGGAAGTACAGTGTCTGCACTCTGAAGGAGGGGTGTTAATGTTGCAGTTTTATAACTGTAGTGTAAAGCACCCCTCTGGCAAGACAGTGATGGAGTGAATGATGAAAGTTTTTCTTTTTCGGGCCACCCTGCCTTGGTGGGAATCGGCCGATGTGTTAATAATAAAAAAAAAACATTGAAATTACTAAAATAGAAGAAAAGAAGGCATTTAGAATATTGAGAAACCTAATAATGCTCCTTTAATCAGGCTGTTCCATCACATGGCATGTTAGATCATTGCTATAATAAACTCAAAAGAATTTATAATGAACTCAAAAATAAACTTAAAAGAAAATTAGACAATCTAATTAAAACGAGTGAATGGACAAAGCACGCTAATAACAATTTTGTAATTAACTTTTCAAATGAAATATTAGATAAGAAATTCCACCGCTGCTCTAGATTTCGGTTTAAGTTTTGCAACTTCTAAAAAATCAATAATGTGGAAATTGCCAAAGGCTTTTGAAACTTTGAAAAATCCTCTGATTTATCCAGTGATGAAATTAAAATAAGTAAGGGGATGGTTTTTAGCTCTATGTTAAAACAAAATATTCTCATTTGCCTTCAAAGATTTTTTTAAGTCTTATGAAAAAGTTATTAGTAATAAAAATATTCATATTACTAAAACAGATAAAATAAATGCAGTAGCAATTTTGAAAGAAACTGATTACCAAGATAAAATAAATAATTTTTTGAATGATACGGATACTTATTCTAAACTTAGAACGAATCCTTTAAATTCTGTTAACAACAATTTTAATAAAACAATAAAACTACTGAAAGTCAAAGATGAATTGATTAAAAAAATCATGACCACCAATCTATCTTTACCAAATAAGTATGGATTAATAAAAACGCTCAAATCAGGTAATCCACCCAGACCTATTATTAGCTCCATAGGATTAGTTTCTTATAAATTACCTAAATGGATAGTAGATATGTTGATCCTAAATGTTGGAAAAAATTCTAACCTTAATGTTAAAAACAGTATATATTTAGTAGATAAATTAAGCACCATGACTGATTTAAATTATTACATTATAGTTAGATTATATGCCACTTTTTTGTTTAAAAATGTTTCAGTTGATGACTTAATAAGCTTCCAATCTGAAGAACTTGTTACTTACAATTTAATATTGCCAGTACCTGCACTTTCTGAGCTTATTAAACTTTGTATTGTTCAACTAAAAATATGTTTGTTTTCCCTTACCATGAAAACTTTCTTGATATACCTTCTGTACTTAAGAATTTTAATTTCTAATTTGTATTTAATAATCCTGATACAGTAAAAAAAAGTTTAATAAAAAATTCCATAAAAAAAAATTCTGAAGGCTGTCTAAAAGATTTCTTGTAAAAAATTGCGATAAAGTTTATTACGGTCAAACTAGAAAAAATCTTGAACTAAGATTACAACAACATACATATAGCATTAGAAGAAGACAAGAGTTTAATGCTCTGTTTATTCATGTGAGAGATTTTAACCAGAAAGTTATACCAAGCAGGCAATGGTTGAGAGTCACGTAAGAGAATCAAGTTTCATAAAAAAAATAGTTTTGAAATTAATATGAATATTGCTTCAGGATTATACAAATTGGATTCATTTATAATTAATAAAATTTGGGAAGAATTTAAGATGTATTTGTCAAGTTAAAATCTTAAAGCTTGGACAGAATATAAACTGTGTCTGGCAGGTTTTTGACCACTTACCTACATCATTATAAAGTGTCAAGTGTTGTAAGTTGACCGCGAGGTGCAATCTCGTCTTTATATGCCTTCTGCTGATCTTTTATTTTATCAGATCCTTGATAATGTGAGAAATCACGAAAACTTTTTGATTTATATATATATCAATGTGAAAAAATCCGCTGGTTCACAATAAAACCCATAAATGAAATTGATTCCATAATTTGATCCTCATCTGGGGTCTAGTTCAGCAGAATATACTAGTGATAGTATGAAAAGATTGTAACATGTTGCATATTGCATAATAATAAAATTCATCATAAGAATGTAGCGCTGCAGTATTCCTACAAGCCCATGTTCGAACTACACAAGACATCTCATAATAACAATACCACTACAAGTCGTCCTCCTGGAACTTTTACCCATGCCATCGCTATGCAACTGATTGCCCCAGGAAAGTCATAACTTCCTCCTAAGTGTACTGGAGCAGGATCAGATTCGCCGAATGCAAGAGTGATGAGTCACCAGCCTACCTGAGTTGTGGAGGACACCACCGCACACTTGCAATCAAGTGTCCTATTTGGAGGAAGCTAGTCACCACGAAGTGTGTTGAAGCTAATTCTCAATTCAAACCAGCAAAAAATGCTTCTTTTGCAGATGCAACCAGCTCCAAGAAAAACACCAATATTCCCCAGGCATCGCAAGAAGTTCCTACTGTTACTCCGACTCAGATCTTTCAATAAAACGCTCTTAGCAGGATCCTCACAAGTATCCCAGAGATGGACTTCCTGGAGGACTTGCCCTCAGCTAACATACTCAGAGTCGTCTCATATTACATCGTCTTTTATCAAGACGTTGCTAACGGAAGTACCACTTACCAGCACGTACCCAACGGATCTTGCCATACCTATTATCTTAGTCTTCTCTACAGAGGAGCCATCTACCTGTATACAAGAAACAGCCTTCGAACCTACCAAGAAACAACAGAGGGACTCACCGTAGAAACAGAGGTCGAATCTACCCAAAAAATTGAAAGAAATCCTACCCATGTTCGAGCACTGCCTCCATCAACTGATGAAAATGCTACAGTCTTTCACGATAGCGATTATACCACTAAGAAATATACCAAGGACTCCTTCGTATACCCAACCCCCATCCGTCGACATTACTTTCCAAGACCTTGACATCCAGCGAGATTGACAGGCATATAGGATGTTTGCAGTTAGGTGCGTCATTACGTACTCCGAGCACGGGCAGTTCCAGAACGAGCCCACCACAGCACAATACAGTTACTTCCCTGCAACGGAGAATCCTTAAACCATCCATCACATAAATGAACTCATCATTTGAACTGATAACTCAAAGTTTATTATTTCAGTTTATTATTTCAGTCACTATGTCACTCAAGACAAAGAAAAGGCACTGTGTTAAACCCTTTCGTAGGAGCTCTGAAATTCTGCAATCCTAATTAACTTGACCAGAAGAAACAATTAAGAGTCACTTGAAAGAGTTGGGAAACCCACACCGATTTTTTCTAAAAAGAATGAAGAAAGCTGACTAAACTTTATACCAACCCAGTCAAATAAGAAAATCATTAGACACGACGTTAGTAATTCCTTTTCATTAAGATGCAGGCAAAAATCTCAATGAAATTGTAGCAACATACACTGCGAAACATTGAAGAAAATTAAACACAACCAATAATGCTTGAAACATCAAGTGTTTACAAAATGTCTTCCAACAGTTGTGACTCTAAATACTTATCCCAGACAGGTCACAGTCGAGACATAACAGATAATGGTATACAAGAGTCTGTTGAGGTATGTACAGTAAGATATGCTCCGGAGCATGGAAAACCACCTCCACACTGTAAGTTAGAAAGAAACAAATATCACACACAAAACCAAATGCAAATTCAAACGAAAAATAATCGAGGCAAGCACTCATTGAATCCACAGCAATCTTTTACCTATCAAAATAGCAATGAAGGCCAGATGGTAGTGCCAAATTGGCACTGATTAAGAGTGTACAAGTATCGAACCTTCCAGAAACAAGTTAGCAATTCTGCACATTCTTCATTTTGCATTAAATTTGAAAACAAGGCTTCTGTTAATTAAAGTACTACCAACTATAAGTTTTAAAAGGGGCTAGGAGGCGTGTTGCAGTGATCCTTAAACTCTCTATATGTCATACGCAGTTATACCATCATCGGGACCTGCTACCCATTACAACCTGTTACTTATGGAATTTGTCGAAGAGAATCACCGTTAGGGGTGAAAATATACAGCCAGTCTTTTTATGTGTTTCATTGTTAACATGTAAATATATATATATTATATATATATATATATATATATATATATATATATATATATATATATATATATATATATATATATATATATATATATATATATATATATATATATATATATATATATATATATATATATATATATATATATATATATATATATATATATATATATATATATATATATATATATATATATATATATATATATATATATATATATATATATATGTCGTGCCGATTAGGTAAAACTGGTCAATTAGCAAGAACTCATCTAAAATTAAGTCCTTTCTAAAATTTTCTCTATACGTTTAAAGATATATTTTTTTCATTTATGTTATTGTAAGAATTTATAATTTTGTACCAAGAGAAACTTTGAAAACCTACCTAACCTTATTACAACAAGCGCAATTTAATTTAGCCTAACCCAACTAAATATATTTTAGTTACGTTAACATTAATTTAATAATAAACAAACACAATGAAATATATTTTTTTCGTTATATTCAGAATGATTTTGGCGAAATTATTGCATACACAAATTTTCACTTGTCTTATATGGCAAGGCGAGCGTTGCTATTTAAGCCAAAATAGCAAGTTTTACCTAATCGGCACGACATATATATATATATATATATATATATATATATATATATATATATATATATATATCAATAACTACACTGCACTAGCCAGAGGTCGAACCCATGTGTTTTCGCTCATTATGAGGCGGGCCAAAACATCATGGGTTCGACCCCTGGTTAGTGCAGTGTAGTTATTGATCAATACCACTCGTTTGTGGTTACAATAATATATATATATATATATATATATATATATATATATATATATATATATATATATATATATTATATATATATATATTATTTTATTTTATAACACATCAGCCGATTCCCACCAAGGCAGGGTGGCCCGAAAAGAAAACTTTCATCATCATTCACTCCATCACTGTCTTGCCAGAGGGTGCTTTACACTACAGTTATAAAACTGCAACATTAACACCCTCCTTCAGAGTGCCGGCACTGTACTTCCCATCTCCAGAACTCAAGTCCGGAATGCCGGTTTCCTGAATCCCTTCATAAATGTTACTTTGCTCACACTCCAACAGCACGTCAAATATATATATATATATATATATATATATATATATATATATATATATATATATATATATATATATATGTCGTGCCGATTAGGTAAAACTGGTCAATTAGCAAGAACTCATCTAAAATTAAGTCCTTTCTAAAATTTTCTCTTATACGTTTAAAGATATATTTTTCATCTATGTTAATGTAAGAATTTATAATTTTGTACCAAGAGAAACTTTGAAAACCTACCTAACCTTATTACAACAAGCGCAATTTAATTTAGCCTAACCCAACTAAATATATTTTAGATACGTTAACATTAATTTAATAATAAACAAACACAATTAAATATATTTTCGTTATGTTCAGAATGATTTTGGCGAAATTATTGCATACACAAATTTCACTTTCTTATATGGCAAGGTTGATTGCTATTTAAGCCAAAATCAAAGTTTTACCTAATGGCACGACAAATTTTTGTCGTGCGATTAAGTAACTGGTCATTAAGACTCATCTAAATTAAGTCTTTCTAAAATTTTCCTATATAGTTTAAAATATATTTTTTTCATTTATGTTAATGTAAGAATTTATAATTTTGTACTCAAGAGAAACTTTGAAACTTTTATAATTATTACAACAAGGCAATTTAATTAGCCTAACCCAACTAAATATATTTTAGATACGTTAACATTAATTTAATAATAAACAAACACAATGAAATATATTTTTTCGTTATGTTCAGAATGATTTTGGCGAAATTATTGCATACACAAATTTTCACTTGTCTTATATGGCAAGGTGAGCGTTGCTATTTAAGCCAAAATCGCAAGTTTTACCTAATCGGCACGACATATATATATATATATATATATATATATATATATATATATATATATATATATATATATATATATATATATATATGTGTGTGTGTGTGTGTGTGTGTGTGTGTGTGTGTGTGTGTGTGTGTGTGTGTATGTGTGTGTGTGTGTACTCACCTAATTGTGGTTGTAGAGGTCGAGACTCAGCTCCTGGCCCCGCCTCTTCGCTGTCCGCTACTGGGTCTCTGCTCTCCTTGCTCCATGAGCTTTATCATACTCGTCTTAAAACTATGTATGGTTCCTGCTCCACTATATCTTTCTAGACTATTCCACTTCCTGACTACTCTGTGACTTAAGAAATGCTTCCTAACATCCCTTTGACTCATCTGAGTCTTCAGCTTCCAGTTGTGTCCCCTTGTTTCTGTGTTCCCTCTCTGGAACATCCTGCCACTGTCTACCTTGTCGATTCCCCGCAGTATTTTGTATGTCGTTATCATGTCTCCTCTGACCCTTCTTTCCTCCAGTGTTGTTAGTCCTATTTCCCTCAACCTTTCTTCATAGGACAGACCCCTGAGTTGTGGAACTAACCTTGTCGCAAACCTTTGCACTTTCTCTAGTTTCTTTACGTGCTTGACCAGGTGTGGGTTCCAGACTGGTGCTGCATATTCTAGTATGGGCCTGACGTACACGGTGTACAGTATCTTGAACGATTCCTTGTTTGGGTAGCGGAACGCTAATCTTAGGTTTGTCAGTCGCCCATATGCTGCCGCAGTTATCTGGTTGATATGTGCCTCCGGAGACGTGTTTGGCGTTATACTCACCCCAAGGTCTTTCTCCTTTGCCGAGGTTTGTAGCCTTTGTCCGCCTAGCCTGTACTCTGTCAGCGGTCTTCTTTGCCCTTCTCCGATCTCCATGACTTTGCATTTGGTGGGATTGAATTCGAGAAGCCAGTTGCTAGACCAGATGTCAAGCTTCTCCAGGTCTGTTTGAAGTCCTGCTTGGTCCTCTTCCGATGTGATTCTCCTCATTAATTTCACATCATCTGCGAACAGAGACACTTCTGAGTCTATCCCATCCGTCATGTCGTTTACATATACCAAGAATAACACTGGTCCTAGGACTGACCCCTGCGGTACGCCGCTCGTCACAGGCGCCCACTGTGATACCTCATCACGCACCATGACCCGTTGTTGCCTCCTTGTGAGGTATTCCCTGATCCATTCCAGTGCCCTTCCTGTTATACATGCTTGTTCTTCCAACTTCTTTACTAATCTCATGTGAGGAACTGTGTCGTGTGTGTGTGTGTGTATATGTGTGTGTGTGTGTGTGTGTGTGCATACAATCACAGGCAGGCGATCTTAACAATGCGAAACAAGCCAAGTGGGTGGAAATCTTTAGCTCAAGTACTTTCACACTTCTTAGTGAGTTATCAGGAGCTGTGCAATGTTGCAAAGGTAGCAACAAGAGAAATGAGGGGAAGTTTTCTCAGAGGATAGTAGCGTGAGTGACTCCGCCAGCATCTCTCTCAGAAATCCGAGAGCCACGGCCGAATGCCACACACCCACATGCCCCCACACTCCACCCCATATTGGGTCGGGTTGGCTGGGCCTCCAAATTTGCGGATACCAGGATGTAGGAAACTATAAGGTTTAATAGCCAGCCCTAAGCTGCTTCTAATGCTGAGAACAGGTCATGTGACATACGAGATTACGTTACAGTCGTAGATAATACACATACAGAATGTAGCTAGTATGTGTAATCTTCTAAATAATAAACTAGAAGGGACGAATGCGCTCATTTTTCAGCTGGCAATGCTCCATGTCCCTGGCCTTCTAGAATATTCCAGAAGCACTCAGGAGGGTCTCAGTCTATGTTCCCAAGTGCTGCCTGCCACTATTCTCAGTGTCGATTAATATGCGTGTGTTATTTATAAATCTCTCTAGTATTCCGATTATTCTCTACGATAATAACTAGACAATTCCTGTTTTTTTTTTCTTTTAACACCACTATCAGCTTAATACTGTAAACTACTAAACTAGCTGCAATCACCATATTGAAATTATTTATGTGTACCTTTCTACTGCTTTATTTAGACAGGTTAGGACCTCAATAGGTCATTCTGTTTGTCTCTAGCCAATCCACACATGCGCGCACCGTTACCTGAATGAACTCCCATGACTACTTATTTACTACTAATGTTATATCGATCAAATTGTAGTCAGTGATTGCAACCACTTGGCCCTGTGTACCTGTAGCCTTACAATACCTTTATGCAGTAGTAACTAAGCGTGTTATACATTGTGCCGACGTTCACACGGCCGTAACATGATGTTAAGCATTATATTGACGTTCTCGACGAACTTATCATGATATTATATATTATATAGATGTTCATGACTGGTGTACCATGATGTTCAGTGCGCAGACTCTGGTCAAACGTCACACAAACATCACGAGATCCCCTGGCATAATGACCTATCCTGCACTTTTGTTTAACGTTGTTTAAGGCTGTGCGCAATAGACTCCACTAAATAGCAATAGAGTTTGTACAACCATAATTTGAGTTACTTACGGCATTCCAATGATGTTTCTGGGCAGCAGCCCACGTCGGTGGGTGATTACAAGAACTGACATAGTTATAGATAGAATTCGATATCTGGCCAGTTTTGATGACGCACTGAGAAGTGTGAAAGTACTTGAGCTAAAGATTTTCACCCCCCAGTGGCTTGCCTTGCATATATATATATATATATATATATATATATATATATATATATATATATATATATATATATATATATATATATATATGTCTGCCGATTAGGTAAAACTTTTGATTTTTGCTTAAATAGCAACGCTCACTTTGCCAAATAAGACAAGTGAAAATTTGTGTATGCAATAATTTCGCCAAAATCATTCTGAACATAACGAAAAAAAATATATTTCATTGTGTTTGTTTATTATTAAATTAATGTTAAAGTATCTAAAATATATTTAGTTGGGTTAGGCTAAATTAAATTGCGCTTGTTGTAATAAGGTTAGGTAGGTTTTCAAAGTTTCTCTTGGTACAAAATTATAAATTCTTACATTAACATAAATGAAAATATATATTTAAACGTATAAGAAAATTTTAGAAAGGACTTAATTTTAGATAAGTTCTTGCTAATTGACCAGTTTTACCTAATGGGCCGACATATATATATATATATATATATATATATATATATATATATATATATATATATAATATATATATATATATATATATATATATATATATTGTATGTATGTATACTAACATACGTGGCACTCGGAAAATAGTAATGAATGAGTGCAAGTAAATTCACGTAAAGTTAAAATTGAATCGAACTCAAGGTAATCTCTGAGAAACGTGCGCTCTACCACAGAAATGTTGCATTTATGGCGAAATAGAGCAAACCTTATTAGGCACTGTTAGAATGGTCTAATGTCCATGAGAACAGCAAGATTTCTTCCATAACTCTTTTTCCTATCAACAACAGTGTATACATAAAAGTGTTTATATATATATATATATATATATATATATATATATATATATATATATATATATATATATATATATATATATATATATATATATATATATATATAACTGTGGGAAAAATCAATTTGATAAATTTGAATGATAGAACAAAAAAAATGCATCTTTTTTTACCGCCGATTATTTCATTGCTTCCACGGGACGAAGAATCACCGTAGAAACTGGATCATAAGAATCACTGACGTTCTTCATATCCTAGATACTAACCCGTAGCATGTATATGTAAACACTAAGTACACATTACAAACAATATGAGGAAACATAATGAAATTGTAGTCAAAGTCCAGCATGTAGATTAAATGTTCAAATAATTAAAATGTATTCAGTTTGTTAATCAACTAAATGACCTCCTTAAAGTTATATGTTTCAGACTTCCCTAACTATTTCCATATAAAAAATCTGTTCGCCATTCATTCACACACAATAACTCTTGTGTTACTACCTCTGTTATATTTATTAACTGCTTTTGTCATTCTTAATTGCTTTCAAGTAACCAAAATGTGCCATTCTTCACTATAATAATACTTCTAGGCTCATTGTCAGTGTTTACTTCAGAGGGATAATGTGGGTTACCTTTTGTGCATATGCTTTACTTTATATGTATGTTCATACATACATACATATATTACATGCATACATATATATATATATATATATATATATATATATATATATATATATATATATATATATATATATATATATAAATAAAAGGAGGAGAGAGAGAGAGAGAGAGAGAGAGAGAGAGAGAGAGAAGATCAGGTTAGCAGGACTCGATACTGCTACTGGGACGGTCAAGATTCCCAGGCAGTGCTCTTATCACTCATCTGCGAAAGCCACAATTCGAAGCTGAGTGGGTTAGAGCGCTGCCGGGAATCTTGACAGTCCCCAGCAGCAGTATCGAGTCCTGCTGACTGCGATCTTTCTCTGTATATACCCGTTCGTTTCACTGTGTTGCATTGATATATATATATATATATATATATATATATATATATATATATATATATATATATATTATATATATATAGAACTCATTTAAAATTAATCCATTCTAAAATTTTCTCGTATACGTTTAAAGATATATTTTTTCATTATAGTGCAAAATTAAAAAAATTTCATTAACATTAATGAAAAAAATATGTCTTTAAACGTATAGGATATTTTTAGAAAGGACTTATTTTAAATGAGTTCCTGCTAACTGACCAGTTTTACCTATTAGGCACGACATGCATATACAGTATATATATATATATATATATATATATATATATATATATATATATATATATATATATATATATATATATATATATATATATATATATAATATATACTATAAATATATATTGTATAAACACTATACTATGCACAAAAGGGTTTTCACTCATTTGAAGTTTAAAAATAAATTCAGGCCCATCTGTGAGTAGGTACAATTATTCAATTAATTATCCAAAAATCCCATTTTCCTTTGATGTCAGGCAGTCAAATGGTTTCCTGAGTTGAATGAGCTTAAAAATTTTCCTTACTTACAAGTGTTGCTCAATAGCTGATGCCATTAGCTTAACAAATATTAATAACCTGTTGTTTTTTAATTTTTTTTTATCTTTTTCCTGAAGCTTTAATTACTAGTCTAGACATGTTTTCTTGTTTTAGGATGAAAAGAACCAAATCCTAACAACAAACGTATGGTTGAATATGGTAAGTTTTCTGGGTGCCCCGACACGCGGCCATACTTTGTGTGCTCACCACAACTAACTTTCTCGGAGCTGCCATGTCCAAGTAGTGGGGCACGCCGACACCTCTCATATGCCAGGAACAATTCCTCAGTTTACCGTCAGTAGCGTAAAAAAAATACTAATTAGAATTCTGCATTCATTTCAAAACTTGAGAACATGATGTGTTTAAGGGAAAGCATGGCTAATTAACCTAATTATAATATTCTAAATAATTAAAAAATACTCGGTTTTTCTAAAGTCGTATCTCTTTTGAGAACTGTCAAAGTTTAATTAATGTTTCACTTGTCTCTACTGTGCTTGAGAGACGGGCATTGACCCTGCTGGTTGGACGTGCGTATATCTCCTGTACTGTCAGTATTGGGCAGGCTGTATATGGTCCCGTTTGTCTTGGAGTTTGCCCAAAATGACAGGCAGCCTCAATGTACTTTTGTGTATGCAGAGAAAAATGAGGAATGCGGTCTTGCTAGACTCTCTCTTAGTCCAGTCTCTGTCCTTTTGTTTCCTCATTTTTCTTGCTTTCGCGTCCCTGTTTCAGTGTGTAGTGGCAGTCATTGGGGAAATGAAATCGTTATTACAATATGTTTTCTTTTTATTGCTTTAAGGATGAGAAGAATCAGCTCCTAATAACAAACACATGGTTAAAATTGGTAAGTTATTAATATCTTTAACTTAACAAAGTGAGGATAAATAAAGTTGTATGTTAAATAAGCAAACTTTTATTCATAAATGCACAATAAAATTTCACCCTCATGCTTGACTTAAAGAATTATAATCATACACATCTAAATGTTCTAAATGAAAAGTCAAAAGATTAAAAATAATAAAAGTAGACAGACGGGAAATCCTGAGCAGAGACAACTTAGTTTATCCTCCAAGCTAATATTTCCACGTTTTCTTTGACTGAATCTTCAGTTTTCTGTGATCAATACCCTATACTTCTATGATTCAAGAATATCTCGTTGTACTACAAGAAAGCTTCTAATATAAAGCATTGTGCATGCAAAACTAAATTAATATACTAATTTTTCAAATACACAAGTACCATCACTAACAGAATGCTAATTAAGCATTATATTAATGCAAACTATCGAGTTAAATAAACAAATCGGGTTTCCCCAAGAATTTAGACTGAGAATTGCAGCTTTGGCAAAATGCAGATATTAGATTATGGCTTTGTCGTAGGCTTGATAAGTTGCTGTTTGTCAGTAGAGTCTTCACTCCCAGGGGGAAACTGTGTGACGGCAACCATGTAGCTAGTTGCTTCACTCAAACATTGATGGCAAAAGAAAGATGGAGGACATGCCTAAAACACTCAAACACTAACATAATAGATAATACTCTTTGCGACCGAGAATGCTTATTTATCTTCAAGAATTATCCGTATAATATCTTCAAACTGTGTGTCTGGTCCGTCCATCCTTCATTAGTGCAAGCAGTTCAGCTCATCTCCGACTGTGCGTGGAGATAATGCATGTCTTTATCAGCAAATAGTAAGCCAATAACATTCATTTAAGATGATTAATTGTTTATAATATATATATATATATATATATATATATATATATATATATATATATATATATATATATATATATATATATATTATATATATATATATATATATATATATATATATATATATATATATATATATATATATATATATATATATATATATATATATATATATATATATATATATATATATATATATAATATATATATATATATATATATATATATATATATATATATATATATATTATATATATATATATATATATAAAATATTTTTAAATATATATATATATATATATATCTAGCATATATATATATATATATGTAATATATATATATATATATATATATATATACTGTTATACTGTATATATATATATATATTTTATAATATATATATATATATATATATATATAATATATTATATATATATATATATATTAGCTAATGAGTTCCCCCCTAGGGCGACTTGATATAGTGAGTTTGTAAGGTTAAGATATACAGTATTTCCCTCTAGTCTGTTGCATCATGTACGTGAGAATGGTATATATATATATATACAAATTAAGTGCAATATCTGTAATGCAATTTATAATACTGAATATATAATTTTCTTATAGATTTCACAAGTAGCAGGTTTCTTATACCAAGCCTCACCCCCCCACCCTTCAGGAGTGGAATGATGTCAACTTACGATGGAATGAAACTGATTACGGTGGAGTCAAGGACCTCAGAATTCCACCATACAAAATATGGAAACCAGATGTTTTGATGTACAACAGGTGGGTAAGATATACTATTCCTATATATGTATATATATATATATACAGGTCGTGCCGAATAAGTAAAACTTGCAGTTTTGGCTTAAGCTGCAACGCTCTTCTTGCCGAATATGGCAAGCAAAAACTTGTGTATACAATAATTTCGTAAAAATCATTCTAAAAGTTAGGTTAGGTAAGGTTCGTTAGGAAACAGGACAAGTGTTTCCTGACCCGTCGTTGGAGCTTTTGGTCATCTGACCAAGGCCTTCCGCAGGCTTACCGGTCCACCCCTTTAAAAATTATGGTCAGTTATAACCATTTATTTATTGTAGAATCATCATTCTAAAGGGAGGGGGGGTGTAGATTCGCCGGAACACCCCCGGCCCGGGTCTTTTCCAAATGGTGACCTGGCCTTGGTTCCCTGTCTTGGGAGTGTCTCAGACCTATGTCTTCCATGGGAGGAGGTACAAGTACCCCCTCATCGTCTGGAACAAATTGTCCCTAGGCCTAGCCACGTTCCCCATCCACATGGGGCTCGTAGGGAGAAGCTAGGCCTCTCTGGTCAGCCATCTTCCCCGCCCCAGGGAGGCTGACGAGAAGGGCAGTATTGCGAGCTGCAGATGGTAGCAAGCTCTAGCTTTGGCGTCTACCCTGCCCTAGAAGGGCTGGGCATGGTGGAACGCTGATCATTCTAAACCTTCTTCTTCTTGGTTCGCCGGTACTCTCCCGGCCCTGGCCTTTTCCAAGTGGTAGCCCGGCCTTGGCTCCCATTCTAGGGAGTATCTCAGACTAATGTCTGTCATGGGAGGAGGTACTTGTATCTTTGGGACAAATTGTACCCAGGCCTAGCCACATTTCCCGCTCTCACGGGGCTCGTAGGGAGTAGCTAGGCCTCTCTCTGGTCTGCCATCTTCCCAGCCCTAGGGGAGCTAATGGGAATGACAGTCTTGTGAGCTGCAGGTGGTAGGAAGCTCCAGCCCTGGAACCTACTCTGCCCTAGAAGAGCTAGACATGGTCTTGATCCATTCTAAACCTAACAAACAAAAATATATTTCATTGTGTTTGTTTATTAAATTAAATTTGTGTAAGCTTATATAAAATACATTTAGTTAGATTAGGCTAAATTAAATTGTGCTTGTTATAATAAGGTTAAGTAAGTTTCCTAAGGTTCTTTTTGTACAAAATCATTAATTTTAATATTAACATATATATAAAAAATATCTTTAAATGTATATGAGAAAATTTTAGAAATGGCTTAATTTTAAATAAGTTCTTGCTAATTGACCAGTTTTACCTAATCGGCACGACATATATATATATATATATATATATATATATATATATATATATATATATATATATATATATATATATATATATATATATATATATATATATATATATATATATATATGAAGAAAACCACTATGAAAAATAGAAGAATTCAGGCGCTTTCGTGACTACTCACATTATCGAGTAGTCACGAAAGCGCTGGAATTCTTCTATTTTTCATAGTGTTTTCTTGCATATTTTGATATCACCTGTTTACTGTGATCTTTTGCATATATATATATATATATATATATATATATATATATATATATATATATATATATATATATATATATATATATATATATATATATATATATATATATATATATATATTTATTTATTTATTTATTTATTTATTTATTTACTTATTTATTTATTTATTTATTTAATAATCAGAGTATTATTTTTTCCCTGTAGATTAAGAACGTTAGAAATGGTTTTACTTGTTACTCATATGATACATAATTTCACTAAACTTTTTCAATTGTAATGTCCTTTATAAAACTCAGAATTATAAGACTAGAAAAGAAAACCAAAGTGCAAATGCCTTCTACAGGAATTGAAAAAAAGAGTGTGACCTTGGAGTGATAGCCCACAAAATGAGGAAATATGATATAAAAAATAGAAATGAACAATGAACTGATGTATACAAATCAAAACCTTCTTAGTAAAGTGAAAAGTTCTGGCACCCTTACAGTATAACGTCGTCATAGCAAACATAAATGAAAACACTAGTCACTATTCAGCATGAAAATCCCCATGCACAAGTCACAGAAAACAAATATCAAAATATTCAACAAGTGGGCTAAGAAAAATACCATTAGTTTTAGTAGTGATGAGTATGATCACCATTAAAAATGCAATTAAACCTTCTCATAAAATTGTATTGTTCACGAGGAACATTTGTAGGCAAAAGTTGGCGTTAAGGAACTTGATGAAGTTATGAAAGTTGTAACCAAGGTAGTTAATGTTATTTCTTCGCTTGCTTCGCAAAAAAATGACAATTTCAGAATTTACTGAGCGAGGTGAATTCGGTGTACACAGGACTACGTACTTACATGCAACAATGTTCGTAGGCTTAACCGAGGTTATGTTCTTAAGCGATTAATTAGTTGAGTGTTTGAAATTCTTCTGTTTTTGACAAATGAAATATTTTCTAGTCAAGAATTATCTGGCGTTGTGTGGATTTGTACTTCGATATTTTCAACACAAAATTACAGTGGTCTGAGAAGACACTTTAATGTTACGTTTGATAAAAGCCTTTGAAATTAAATTTAAATTTTTAAGTGTGATGTCGACAATGGCACTTATTTCTCAAACCTAAATAGATACGTGACTGATCTTGAAATTCACTAGAAAACAGACACTCAGCTCCTTTAAGTGTAATCTGCGAGTATCACTGATTCAGCTGCTGAACAATGAATGAGTAAAGATTTACTAAGTTTAAAGATTTACTAAGTTTAAAGATTTACTAAGTTTAAAGATTTACTAAGTTTAAAGATTTACTAAGTTTAAAGATTTACTAAGTTTAAGATTTACTAAGTTTAAAGATTTACATTAAGTTTAAAAGATTTACTAAGTTTAAAGATTTACTAAGTTTAAAGATTTACTAAGTTTAAAGATTTACTAAGTTTAAAGATTTACTAAGTTTAAAGATTTACTAAGTTTAAAGATTTACTAAGTTTAAGATTTATAAGTTTAAGATTTACTAAGTTTAAAGATTTACTAAGTTTAAAGATTTACTAAGTTTAAAGATTTACTAAGTTTAAAGATTTACTAAGTTTAAATTTTGTTTAAGATTTACTAAGTTTAAAGATTTACTAAGTTTAAAGATTTACTAAGTTTAAAGATTTACTAAGTTTAAAGATTTACTAAGTTTAAAGATTTACTAAGTTTAAAGATTTACTAAGTTTAAAGATTTACTAAGTTTAAAGATTTACTAAGTTTAAAGATTTACTAAGTTTAAAGATTTACTAAGTTTAAAGATTTACTAAGTTTAAAGATTTACTAAGTTTAAAGATTTACTAAGTTTAAAGATTTACTAAGTTTAAAGATTTACTAAGTTTAAAGATTTACTAAGTTCAGATCATTTGAAGAAACTTCAAAATTCATAAACTGTGCAGAAAATGCAACATTATATAAACTGAACTTGGAAATGTAGCACTGGATTGATTTGGATAATTTTGAGATACTAAGAAATGATTTACAAAGAATCTCAATTTGGAGGCAACGTTTTGTCAACTTAAGAGCAGAAAACATTGAGAGATCAGTTAGTGACCGGACTGTAGAACATAAAATTCTGTGACTGGAATCCAATTCCTGAAACTTTTGACTGTCTTAAAAGTTTATCAGTGGCAGTATTAACAGTATTTTCTTTTGCATACTCAGGCAAGTCATCATTTTCAGTGACGATCTTTGTCAAGTCTAATTATAGGAGTAGACTTACTGATGTAACTAGTACTGCATATCTCTAAAAACAACCAAATACAAACCTGACATAAAATATATTATGTATGGTGAAGCAGCAAAAGTCTCACTGTGAATAAAATATGCTTATGTTCATTATTTTTCCTTTTATGTTTCATACTATTAACCAAAGCTTATCATTTAACTTTCATATTTCATATATAGCTTGTAAAGTACAATATTATTGATAAATTATGTTATTTTCCATTGTCTTTTTGAAAACATTGATATTAATAACTTTTTGAACAGGCTTTCTAAAATCTTGCCATACATTTCGACCTCTCTGCTATACTTTCGACAATATTAAAACAAGGAATACACTTATCTAAGCAATGAGATTCCCCATTTTCAATTAAATAAAGGTGTACATTATTATTGTTTCTAGCTAGTTAATTTTACTTTTTGTGAATTATTATTGTTATTATATACGCGAAATGCGTATATAATAACAATAATAATGAATATAATAATATTAATAATAATAAAATAATATTAATAATAATAAAATAATAGTAATAATAATAATAATAATAATACTAAAATTTAACAAAAATTCCCTCTGGTACGGGAGTTTTTCAGAAAATTGTTGCCAGTTTTAAGAGAAGATGATTCAGCTATTTCCTGCACGTACTGATGTATCTAGGGGTCATAGGACTACAATGATTGGTTAATATTCATACGAAATATATGTATATTAGGGAAAAATTGACTTTCTTCAGATTGATTCTGTTTTTCTTAGGAGGATGAAATGTCAATTCTTCAGCGTATGTAACTTTGCACGCTTCTTCATTCTTAAGACACGTCCCTTTTCCTGCAGATCTAATTGAATATCACTTTTTACACTCCATTAATCATAAGTCTGAATAAAGTTTCTTTCTCTGTTCACAGTAGCTTTCTTCAAATTCAGTTATACTAACACTCCGTTTCTGTCCTAATGCATTTAAGCAAATATTTACAGCTTCACTATGAAAAAAATATTCTACTTAAAAAAAAATATTGTTCTCAGGAACTTGCGAGTTCGATGACCCCTTCCGTCGTCCTGTATTATGGTGGCGTAATTTTCACTTCGCACTCTCATCTCAGATCTTACGTTTCATTTGTCTGTCCCACAGACACTGTGTGGAATTGCCACATTACTTGTTTTCTAACAACTGTTGTCTTAAGTCATGCAAGAGGCGTCTGTGTAATTATCTTCCCGACAAAATTTCATTTTGTTTAATTTATCCAACATGGAAAAATTATGACCGAGCTTCTTTGCCTTAGTTATGAAATGTTTTGTGTTGATCTATGCATTAAGTAGATGAGCTGCCACAGGGAAATGTAGCTGGAATGGTAGAAACCTGGAAGCTGTAAACGATTCCAGGCACCTGGGAGCAGCGCCTCCTAACGGTGACAATGAAAAGTAGAAGTTGTGAGAAGAGCAATGAGCCGGAGGTGCTCCTTAGAGCCTTGATGAATGGAAAACAATTAGAGTGTAGGATGGGCAAGAAGTCTGCGTGATGGAGTGCTTGCTGAAGTGCCTCTTCCTAATGGATGCCAAACATTTATTTTCCTGAGCACAGATAAGTGGAAATGGAAGGCAACAGAGATGAATAAACTAGAAACATAAATTAAAATTAAAAAAATATAAAAACTACTAGTAAATATGTGAAAAATAAAATATATGAAAGAACGCATTCATTCAAAAGCTAAGTAGAAATGGATGACAAGGTACATGGACAAGGCAAATTAAATCTAATTTAGTCTGTATAGTTAAAATTAAAATAGCATGGAAGAATATATAATACTGTACATTTAATAAGTGAATGAAAAGGAATGGATATGGGTAAAATAAATTGAATCAAGACATAGAAAATTTAAACATGGGAGAGATGACTGGAGACTGCACGCAGTGCGAATACTTTGTTAAATACTGAAGTACAAATACTGTCATACATTTCACCTGATAAATTCATTAAAGAATACGGACACGGTAGATGAGAAGCAGTTTCATTATTACGATGTAGCCGTAAAACATTCTACGTCTTCAATAAGTGAGATGATATTATATTGGTTCGTTTGCAGTGCACCTTCCAGGTACAATATCGTGAACGGAACAATACACAGATAACCCGCACTTAGGAGAGGGAAGCTACCGACTACGTTTCGGTCCTACTTGGACCATTTACAAAATCACACTAACAGAAAACAGCAAGGGAACCAGTATATATATAGACGAGATGGACAAGACGGAAACAAGAGAGGAAGAAAAGGAAGTAGTGGTAGGCTGGTAATGGACGTAGTAGTAGAAGAAATAGTTGTAGTAGAAAGTAAAGAGAGTAGTTTAGTGGAACAAGAAAAATAATGGAGTGTAGGGTGAAGGGAGGCAATAGTAAAGGTAGTAGCAATAGTAGAGAAATGGAGGGATAGACGTAGTAGAAGTAGAAATGGTCAGTCTAAGGACAAGAAAAAATGAGCACTGTAAGAGAGCTATGGGCCCACAAGGGGTAGAACCAAAAACACGGGGAGGTGGGGAGGACTGACTGACAGAACACACTTAGACAGAAGAAAGGAAAACAAAGAAAGAAAAAGGAAAAAAAATAGGGAAGGAGAAGAGGTAGTGAAAGGATGAGTAGAAAGAATCAGGTTAGGTCACGAGTATTCTGAAGTTTGGATCATTTGACAATGTAATGAGAGAGGAACAGAGACAAAGCCAGGACTAAGATTGATACAAGGAAAGTTATGTGTAAGGGATGATTCAACAAGACGGCGACTGTGAAAGCTAGAAGTAGGGTAGACAATTTTTAGCAGAGGATCAGTCAATAGGATGTCTGTGTTCTCTAACATGACAGAAAAGAACATTGTTGGTGTCGACAAGCCTAATACTTCTTTTGTGTTCTTTGAGTCTGTCAGAAAGAGAGCGGCCAGTCTCTCCAAAGTATTGGAGAAGACGAGATGAGCATGGGACAGTAGACACCAGGGGCATCTATAACAGGAGGAGAGGTACGAACTAGATTACTGCGAAGGATGTTAGTTTGGCGAAAAGTAAGTTTAATGTCTAAGATATGGAGAGAGTTGTTGAGATTGGAAAGACTGGAAATACAGGGAACGCAGAACACAGGAGATTTCACAGGAGTAGAGAATCTGGGAGAGAAGAAAGTCCTTTTAGCACGTGATAGCCGAAAGTTTTAAAATCGGAAGGGTAGCGAAGACATAATTCGTTCTCTCGTTTTGGTTACCTTTCCAAACGGGAGGAGAATGAAAGTAGTTGTCTAGCTTCCATGGCCACGTATGTGCTTGTATCAGGGGTGAAAAGTCCAGTGGTACTGGGCACCTAATGTTCAAAACTTCAAAGCATTGATGGCCGAGTGGACTAAGGCGTCTTGGAATTTTGGCTGGCTTTTCACGAGGTGTGCTAAAGGATCGGGGGTTCGATTCACAGCCAGTCGCAGTTGTTTTAGCCCGCCTCGTGGGAAGCAAGTCAAAATTCACGACGCTCTAAACCACTGGACCATACAATCCTACAAACAACACGAGCCTAGCGAGCTAGGCTTGTTTCATATTGCGAGGACATACGATGATGTGGTAACCTCAGAGCTAATTTCAATTCTACTCCCCGTTTGATGTACTACCCTTCACAAACAGTACACATATTAATGCAACCACAAACAAGTAGTATTTAGGCAATAACACACTGCGGATATATATATATATATATATATATATATATATATATATATATATATATATATATATATATATATATATATATATATATATATATATATATATATATATATATATATATATATATATATATATATATATATATATATATATCAAGACAACCACTATGAAAAAATTGAAGAATTTCAAGCGCTTTCGTGACTACTCACATTATCAAGGAACTATAAAAGGAAACATGACAAGAAGGCTATAAAGGGCAGAATACACCTCACAGACACATCTTATAGACGGATGTGTCTATAAGATTCCTTGTAAAATTTGCGATAAAGTTTATTATGGTCAAACTGGTAAAGTCTTGAACTAAGATTAAAACAACATAAATATAGCATTAGAACTGGACAAGATTCTAATGCTCTATTTATTCATGTGAGAGATTTTAACCATCAATTGATTTTCAAAATGCTGAGAAGGTTGTATCAAGCAAGTCCATGGTTGAGAGAAATATAATAGAATCATGTTTCATTAAAAGCAGTTTTGAAAATAATATGAATATTCTTTTGGTTTATATAAATTGGATTCATTTTAAAATTTAATAAAATTTGGGAAGAATTTAATGATAAATTGGACTAATCTTAATTCTTGGGAAGAGTTTCAGGTCCTTTCTTATGTTCCTCTTCACAGAGTCGTGAGATGTTACGCTACGTGAGGTGTTCTTTGTTAGTGTGATGTGACTGTGAGGTGTATTTTGCCTTTATAAGCCTTCTTGTCATGTTTCCTTTATAATTCCTTGATAATGTGAGTAGTCACGAAGCGCTTGTAATTCTTCTTTTTTTTCATAATGGTTGTCTTGCATATTTTGATATCACCTGTTTACTGTGATCTTTTGCATATATATATATATATATATATATATATTATATATTATATATATATATATATATATATATATATATATATATATATATATATTCCACTTCTCCATGGGAAGTGGAACAGAATTCTTCCTCCGTAAGCCATGCGTGTCGTAAGAGGCGACTAAAATGCCGGGAGCAAGAGGCTAGTAACCCCTTCTCCTGTATATATTACTAAGTGTAAAAGGAGAAACTTTCGTTTTTCCTTTTGGGCCACCCTGCCTCGGTGGGAAACGGCTGACATGTTGAAAGAAGAAAAAAAAAAATATATATATATATATATATATATATATATATATATATATATGTCGTGCCGATTAGGTAAAACTTGCGATTTTGGCTTAAATAGCAACGCTCTTCTTGCCATATAGGACAAGCGAAAATTTGTGTATGCAATAATTTCGCAAAAATCATTCTAAACCTAACGAAAAAATATATTTCATTGTGTTTGTTTATTATTAAATTATTGTAAACGTATCTAAAATATATTTAGCTGGGTTAGGCTAAATTAAATTTAGCTTGTTATAATAAGGTTAGGTAAGTTTTCAAAGTTTCTCTTGGTACAAAATAATAAATTTTTACATTAACATAAATGAAAAAATATATCATTAAACGTATAAGAGAACATTTTAGAAAGGACTTAATTTTAAATGAGTTCTTTCTAATTGACCAGTTTTACCTAATCGGCACGACATATATATATATATATATATATATATATATATATATATATATATATATCAGTTTTGGAGGTAACTCATTCCTTCATCAGGCACTGCACAAAATCAAAGAAAATCAACTATAAGTATCAGATCTGAACATATGCTTAACATCAAATTAACGTAAGTAAAAGAAGTTATTAAAGAATAAGAAATAAATAAAATAAAATGTGAAACTAAGTATCTCTACTGACCGTTTCGTCTCTAATGATGTTCTGAGGGTTTCCTTCAGTGAACGACGCACTTTCCAGTCATGTATGAGTCCTCGTTCTACCAATGTCCTAAACTGTTGTGGCTGGTGAGTAGTGTCACGTCGGTCATGTACACATAAACCAATCTATACTATAGGTGTTCTCCTTACCCAGCATCCGTTTTTGTCCTGGCTGGCCGGAGAGGGCGAAGCCAAGGACTGACACGGTGGTCTAAGTGCCTTCACTGCGACCAACTCGGATCCTTAGGTTAGGTAAGATTCGTCAGGAAGCAGGACAAGTGTTTCGTGATTCTGGACAAGCCACTTGATCTTTCATTTTTACCCAAAGAAAGTCATGAAATAGAAGCTTGCATCAGGGCAGAGTCCGAGGTCTTTAGAGGCACCATATGCTCTGCCTTAAGAACATTTTTTTGTTTTGAAAAAAAAAAAACATCGCATGTGCTAGCTTTCCATTCCTTGTGGCTTTTTTTTCGTCATCATTCCAAATTTCATTCCTCTTCCTGCCCTCATATATCCTTCAATAACCACACACCTTTGATGGTACTCTAGCACTATATTCTAAAATCAACCATATACCTTTTCGACCTCGTCCTCAATACCTGAACTCTTTCTACGTCACCTTTCAACTGCTTATACTTCATAATAACTGTTGTTTCTTTATGAATACGATAATGGTGTGAATCTGGTAATGGTATTTAATACTGACAAGTTAGGTATCTGTATTGAAAAACGTTTCGTCTACACAATAGGCTTCTTCAGTCGAATACAGAGAAGGCAGCAGAGGCAGTATATGTAAAGACGATGAAATCAGCCCACCACCCTCGAAGATGTAGTTTTGAGGTGGTCAGTCTCTCTGCCTGGATAAGAATTCTCCATAGTCTGGAACAATGTGAAGCTGAACTACGAGGCTGATGGACTGATTACATCGTCTTTACATCTCTTCTGCTTCTGCTGCAGCCTTTGTATTCGACTGAAGAAGCCTACTGTGTAAGCGAAATATTTCGAGAAAAATACCTTACTGTTGCGTATGTGTCTTACTTATGATTATGTTTTTTCTTTAGTTCTTGCTATCAATTTTCCACTCGTCATTCTACTTGTATTCCATTATCTTTTTCTGTAGCACAAGTAAATTTCTACTTGTTAAGCCTTTATCTACCAGTAAAAAGTCAGAATATTTTATCACTGCTCGCTACAGCATTTCTCATAAACATATTTATTCTTTCTTCTTCAGTGAAATTTGTATTACCTATTACCAAACCTTTATCTATACATAATTCAATTAAAGGCCCCTATTATTATTTTCCGTGGCACCTCAAGATTATAGTACCTAATTTGTCTTATGTCAGTGTCTCCCACTTTAGAGGTTACTCATCACAACATTATTCTCCCACTTGCATCAAAACTCCAAAAAGATTAATTTAAAATATACCAAAATCTCTCTCTCTCTATCTCTCTCTCTCTGTCTCTCTGTCTCTCTGTCTGTCTCTCTCTCTCTCTCTCTCTCTCTCTCTCTCTCTCTCTCTCTCTCTCTCTCTCTCTCTCTCTCTCTCTCTCTCTCTCTCTCTCTCTCTCTCTCTCTCTCTCTCTCTCTCTCTCTCTCTCTCTCTCTCTCTGTCCTCTTTAAACGTGAAGCATCTCTCACATACTGATGAAATAACATATACCATATCTCACTACTCATGTTCCACATAATCTTTGAATTTAAACATTTTCCATATTAAAATTAAATCATTTAATATTACTACTGCGTATTTTTAGCTCAAATTCTCTCAGGTGCACCCGATTTAACCTCCTTTACTCCTCCCCACAGACATTCGCCCACTCTTCTTAGCCTTGCTTTGCTCAGTGTCTGGATATCCAGCTTCCTCTTCTTAGCTTTGTTTTGCTCAGTGCTTGGATATCCAGCTTCCTCTTAGCTTTGTTTTGCTCAGTGCTTGGATATCCAGCTTCCTCTTCTTAGCTTTGTTTTGCTCAGTGCTTGGATATCCATCTTCCTCTTAGCTTTGTTTTCCTCGGTGCTTGTATATCCATCTTCCTCTTAGCTTTGTTTTGCTCGGTGCTTGGATATCCAGCTTCCTTTTTATCATAACATTATAAGTTAGTTATTTTCATCATCAGTACTACGGACACGCTCATTCAAACTGCCTAACTTTAAAATTGCCTTTATATTTTAAGTAACTGAAACAAGAACGAGTCACTTGCCGCTAGCTTCTGGGATTTTAGTTGCTTGCAGTGACACCCACTGTACACACACCGACAGGCATGGAAGGTCAGCCTCTAGGGGATCACCAAGCACAATCACCCACAGAACCCAAGCATAATAACCCAAAACAAACCATTCCAGCCAGCACAAATACCATCCTCTCAGCAGCCTCTCACTAAATATCTCCCCCCTTCCCAGCACCAACCCATCTCACCCCTCTGATCCATGGGCAAGGAACAAGGATTCAAGAACATACGAACTGGAATAAAAAAATGGAAAAAATGGCTGAAAGTATGATACACCAATGAAGATAGAATAACAAATAAGTGAGGGGTGGCACGAACAAATCATGGAGACATCCCCAGACATCATAATACTCACGGAGAAAAAACTTACAGAGATGATAGCAGATAAGATCTTCCCGACTAGCTATCATATTCTGAGGAAACACAGAAGGAACAGAGGAGAGGTAGCACTGCTCATCAGAAAGCACTGGATTATATTATTTACACAAATCAGTTTTGCAGGCTAAGAGCTGTTATCCTATCTCAGCTCATTTCAAAGTCCAGCCCTCTCTGATATATACTCCCACCACCCCAGGATGCCACCAACAACAGTCGACTAACACCCAGGTACCTACTTACTGCTAGGTGAACAGCGACAGCAGGTGTATGGAAACATGTCCAACGTTTCCACACACGCCGAGGATCGAACCACGGACGAGATGGGTGGAATGGACAGAGGGAATGCAGATGACTACATAGTAAGCAAACATAAGGCTGTGGGTCCCAAGGTGGTGATAGCAGTGATATACGACCCTCCACTAAACAGGAAGAGGCCAAGACAAGAGTTTGATGGAAGCAGGAAAGCAATTGTGGATACACTAGCTGAAGTGGCCAGAGCAAACCTACGTGCTATCAGTCATGGAGAACTTTAACCACAAGGAGCTTAAGTGGGAAAACCTAGATCCACATGGGGACCAGAAACGTGGAGAGCTATGAAGCTGGAGGTGACATTGTAGAACTTAATGAACCAACATGTTAGGGACAGAACCATATTACATATGAAAGACCCATCGGCGCTAGTGATCACGTGGTCCTGAGTCTCGAATACCTAGTGGAATTAACAGTGGAGAGTGAAACAGCATGGGCAGGAGGGGAGAAGCCACATTCAAAAGAGGGGACTACACAGGCATAAGACACTTCCTGTATGAGGCGCAGTGGGAAAGAGAAGTAGAGGGAATGACAGTGAATGGAATAATGGAACATGTGGCCGGAAAGTGCAGGGAGAAGTTCGTGCCCATGAGCAATAGAAACAGTGGAGAGACCAGAGTGAGACTCTCTTCACCCTGAGGTAAAGATAGGCGAAAGTCTAATAAGCTAGCGCATAGAAAGAGTAAAGAACCCCCTCCCCCCAAAAAAAAAAAATCAGGAAAACAAGGACTTGAGCCAGAGCCTGAAACGAGTATTCATGAACAAAAATGGAGGCTGAACGTCCATTTGAGAATGACATAACATCAAAAGCCAAATCTGACCCAAAGTTGTTAAAAAGGCACATCAGGAGGAAAACAACAGTCAGGTAACAGTAAATCAGGCTTAAGAAGGAAGGAGGGAAGCTCTCAAAGAATGACCAGACAGTATATGAAGAGCTCAGCACACGAGATTTTGGTAAGTGTTTTCAGAGGAGACAGAAAGACTTTCAGCAATCCGAGGCAGAAGAGTACACCAGTAAGTGTTGGTCACAATACACACAACTGGTGAGGAGGTGAAGACACTGCTAGGTGAACGGGTTACCACAACGGCGGAGGGAGACAGATAATATCTCTCCTCGGGGCCTGAGAAAGGCACTGTGAGTGCCGTTAGCAACAATCTTCAACAAGTCTATGGAAACAGGGCAACTGCCAGAGGTGTGGAATACAGCAAATGTATCCCAATTTTTAAGAAAGGAGACAGACAGGAAGCATTAAACTACAGACCAGTGTCACTGATATGTAGAGTATGTAAAGTTGTGGAGAAGATTGTCAGGAGAAGGGTAGTGGAGCATTTAGAAACTACGTAGTTGACTCATACATGACAACTAGAATCGCTTCAGGGATGGAAAATCCAGTGTCAGAAACCTACTGCAGTTCTACGTCAAGGTAAAAGAAGACAGGAGAGAGAGACATGGGTAGATTGCATTTTCTTGTAGTGGAAGATGACTTTTGATACAGTACTACAGAAGAGATTGGAACAAAAGTTAAAGGAAAGATCAGGAATAACAGGAAAACTCTGCAATGGACAAGGGAATACCTCTCAGGAAGGAAACAACGAGTGATATTCCGTGACGAGGTGTCGGTATGGGTGCACGTGACGAGTGGGGTTCGACAAGGATCAGTTATTGGGCTGGTACCTGTTTTTTGTATATGTGAATGTCAAGACAGAATGGATAGAGTCATAGGTGTCCCTGTTCGCAGATCATGTGAAACTAATGAGGAGAATACAAGAGGACGAAAACCAGGAAAGGCGACAAAGGTATCTGGACAGGCTGCAATCCTGGTCCACCAATTGGCTTCTAGAGTTTAACCCCACCAAATGCAAAATCATGAAGATCGGGGAAGGGCAAAGAAGATAGCAGAGTACAGTCTAGGGGGCCAAAGACTGCAAATCTCACTCAAGGTAAAGGATCTTGGGGTGAGCATAATGCCGAGCACATCTCCTGAGGTGCACTTCAACCAAATAACTGCTGCAGCATATGGGCGACTAGCAAACTTAAGAATACCGTTCCGACACCTCAGTAAGGAATCGTTCAGAACTCTGTACACAGTGTATGTCAAGCACATACTGAAGTATGCAGCACCAGTTTGGAACCCACACCTGGTCAAGCAAGACTAGTCTCGAAGCTAAGGGGCATGTCCTATGAAGAGAGACTAAGGAAAATCGACCTGACGACGCTGGAGGACAGGAGAGAGGGTGGAGGGACATGATAACGACTCATAAAATACTGAGAGGAATTGACAAGGTGGACAGAGACAGGATGTTCCAAAGACGGGACACAGAAACAAGGGGTCACAACTGGAAGCTGAAGACTCAGATGAGTCACAAGGATGTTAATAAGTATTTCGTCAGTCATAGCGTTGTCAGGAAGTGGAATACTCTGGAGAGTGATGTAATGGAGCCAGGATCCATTCATAACTTTAAGAAGAGGTGTGATAAAGCTCACGGAGCAGGGAGAGAGTGGACTTAGTAGCGACCAGTGAAGAGGCGGGGCCAGGAGCTACGACTCGACCCCTGCAACCACAATTAGGTGAGTACACACTTATTCACACACTCGCTGAGGTGGCGAGAAGGGCCCACATGGATAGGGCAAATTTACTAATTGTGGGGCATTTCAGTCATAAGAAGATTGACTGGGAAAACCTGGAACCACATGAAGGACCAGAAATATGGAGTTCTAAGATGATGGAGGCGGTACTGAAAAAACCTCATACATCAACATGTTAGGAAAACTACCGGAGAGAGAGGAGAGGAGAGAATCATCCAGCAATGCTGGCCCTCATATTCACCTTGAATAGTTCAGATACTGGAAATATAATAAATGAAAGGCTACTCGGAGCTAGTGATCACGTAGTCCTGAGCTTTGCATACACTGTAGAGTTAACAGTGTAGAGCGAAAAAGTGCAAGAAGGACGGGAGAAGCCAAACTACAAAAGAAGCGACTACACAGGCATGAGGCAATTCAATAATGAGGAGCAGCGGGGAAGAAAACTGGAGGGAAAGACAGTAAATGAAATGATGAAACCAGTGACCAGAAAGTACAGGGAGGCAGAGAAGTTCGTACCCAAGGGCAACAGACACAATGGGAAAAACAGAACGAGCTCTTGTTCACCTGAAGGCATAGAGGGGCCAAAGCTAAGTGCGCTAGAATATGTAAAAATTATAGAAGACAAAGGACCCAGGAAAATAAGGAGATGAGCCGAGGAGCCAAAAACGAATATGCACAGATAAGGAGGGAGGCCCAGCAGCAATACGAGAATGACGTAGCATCGAAAGCCAAATCTAACCTAAAGCTGTCGTATAGCCACACCAGGAGGAAAACAACAGTTAAGAACCAAGTAATCAGGTAATCAGGTTGAGGTCAACTACCTGGGGTGTGGAAGGCAGCAAATTTAGTCCCAATTTTTAAGAATGGAGACAGACAGACAGCATTAAACTGCAGATCAGTGTCACTGACATGTATATTATGTAAATTCATGGAGAAGATTATCAGAAGAGTGGTGGAACACCTAGAAAAGAGTGAACTTATATACAATAACCAACACGGTTTCAGTGAGGAGAAATCCTGTATCATAAACTTACTGGAACTTTACGACACAGTAACAGAAGTAAAGCAGAAGGGTAAGGGGTGGGTAGACTGTATTTTCTTGAAATATAAGAATGCTTTCGACACAGTTCCACAAAAGAGACTGTTTGAGAAGCTAGAGGACCAGGCAGGAATAGCAGGGAAAGTACTTCAGTGCATCAAGGAATATTGCAGGAAAGAAACAATGTGTGTTGTTACGTGAAGAGGTGTCACAGTAGGTGCATGTGTCGAGTGGGGTTCCACAAGGGTCAGTCCTAGGTCCGTTGCTGTTTCTAGTATATGTGAATGACATGATAGAAAGGATAGATTTAGAATATCCCTGTTCGCAGACGATGTGAAGCTAATAAGGAGAATACAAGAGAACGAGGATCAGGTAAACCTACAAGGAGATCTAGACAGGCTGGAAGTGGTCCGACAAATGGGTCCCGGAGTTTAACCCCAGCAAGTGCAAAGTCATGTAGTTTGGGGAAGGACAATGAAAACTGCTGACGGAGTACAGCCTAGGAGGTCAAAGGTTGCAAAACTCACTCAAGGAAAAGAATCTTGGGGTGAGCATAATAGCGAGCACATCTACTGAGGCGCACATCAACTAAATAACTGCTGCAGTATATGGGCGCCTGGCAAACCTAAAAATAGCGTTTCGAAATCTAAGTAAGGAATCATTCAAAACACTGTACACTGTATACGTCAGTCCGATATTGGAGTTTGCAGCAACAGTATGGAACCCACATCTAGTCAAACACATGAAGGAATTATAGTAAGTGCAAAGGTTTGCAACAAGACTAGTCCCGGAGCTGAGGGCATGCCCTACGAGGAGAGATTAAAAATCAACCTGATGACACTGAAGGACGGGAGGAATAGGGAGGAGGGGACATGATAACGACATATAAAATACTGAGAGGATCTGATAAAGATGACAGGGATAGATTATTCGAGGGACGACAAACAGTAACACGAGGGCACAGATGGAGGTTAAAAACACATAGGTGTGAGAAGGATGTGAGGAAGTATTTCTTGAATCTTAGAGTTGTCAGGAAGTGGTAGAATCAGGATATATATACAGCTTTAAGAGGAGGTACGGTGAAGTTCTCGAATCCAGGAGTAAGTGAAAATAGGAACAACCTGAGCTTACACATATATCTTCAGCCTCTAGGAAACAAAGTGGAAAGAGTTGCAACAGGCAAGTTGAGGGAGAAAAATTCTCTCTAGCACATCGACCACCCTTGTAAAGGGAGACTCAGCGCCACTACTCCTACACACCGCTTCCGCCTCTTCTCAAAAGATTACAGAAAGCAGAAAAAAAATACAATATAAAAACGCGTCAATTCAATATAAACTTATCTAGCTCCATTATGAAATCATTTTTATTAGTTGGCGGTTTCACTGTTAACTTAAGTTGCGTTGCACTTGAGAAACATAAGGTAGAAAAGTATATTACTCGTTGTCACCTACTACTGAAGTTCCGTTAGTGTCCACAACATTCTAGAAGCTTTAATTACCATATGTCTCTCTCTCTCTCTTGGTTGGTATCTTGAGAATTGCATCTTAGTGATGGATGAGGCGATGAAGGTGTAGGTGAGCAGGTGGAAAAGCCATATATTTATTTCGTAGATGTTCTGGTTGGTTGGGATGCATCCACAAGTATTACTGAGTATTCGTGTGTATTTCTGAGTGCTCCAGGGCATTACTTGCCTCATAACTGTGCTCCGTGTGTCACTACTGAGTCGGGTTACGTAAAAAATCCCTTCAGAACCAAGCCTTTTAAAAATAAATAGATGATAGTGTTCAGAGTTCAAAGTTAAATTAACATTAGCAGCGGCTTTTATGGACGTGGTATGTCCGGTTCTATAGCATCTGTTAAAGAGTAAAAATAACTCTTCCTATAGTTCAAATCTCACATTCCATCCTTACACATTGTGAGAGAAAATGCGAAATTCACACTATCTACTATTAAAAAACCTCACGTACGGTGGTACAAGAGTGCTCTCCGATGTGTGAAACGTGTACAGGACAGGTCAGGAAGAGACGAGTCTAATGTAAACCTGTCGTACCTAGGTAGGGCAGGTGCTTAGAAATTTGCTTATGCTCGTAGTAAGCGAGGTGCATTATCCGAAATTTTAGTTATGATGAGGCATATTTTGGCTTCTGACTCTTGGAAATATAAAAATTATCATTGGAATCAATGATTATATAATCATTGATTTTTCTTTCGTAGCTACAGCCTATTTATGTGATGGTGGCTCTGTTCCAGTTGTTGATGATTCTTTCTCTTATTATTATTTGCTGAAACACGTAAGATGAAATTTCTTGTGCATATCTGGCGTTTCTTTTCTATTAAGTGACTCATATTGGCGATTTTCGTCCTGTCTGTATTTGCGCTCACAGACATCGCAAAAGACTTAGTCCCCTGCCGACACTGAGAATACTGAATGCTTGTGTTTAAAAAATGTTGGTGCTGAGTTTGAACGCAACTATTATTCTGAGATAAATCATGTTTTCTCTGATTACCGTATACCTGAAGCCTGTTCTCGGTATTACTGTTTCATTTACTTATTGTTCTGTCACTTTACATGGGATACTCATGTAGGATATTGGTCGAAGTTTTATTGTTGACAGCTCCAGTTTGGCAAGAAATGACAGAAATCTTACACCAACTGAAAACAATTCTGGGGCAGAGGCACAGTCATTGGCCCCACTCCAGAACAACAGATATTAGAGCCAGAAATAAAAAAAAAAACTAAATTCCATCAATATAACGACATTTGTCTTTGCAAACATACAGGGTCTAAAGCCGTCAACAAACAACAAAATTCCTTACATCAAGGGACTGCTCACGGAGTCGAATGCAATGTTTGCAGCTTTCACAGAGACCCACATTAAGAAAAATTTTGACAATAAAATATGGATCCCAGGGTATAACCAATTCAGATGCGACAGCCTGAACAGGCAACAAGGCGGGGTTGGCTTGTACATCACAGAGTCGCTGATTTCCTCAGAACTACTAAACACCTCAAATGATGTAGCTGAAGTTTTGGAGGTAAAGATTGAAAACCAAAACCTTGTCATTGTGGTTGTATACAAGGGTCCGGGTGCAACTTCCCAGCAATTCCGGGAACAGCTTATGAAAATTGACCACTGTCTGGAAAATCTCCCAACTCCTGCCCCAAACAACTTGCAACTGGGAGATTTCAACTTTAAACACCTAAAATAGAGGAGTGCAGCAGATAATATTTTAGCAGAGATCACCCCAGGGGGCAGCGCAGATGAAAATTCTCACACTCACGAGCTATTAAATCTCTGCACCAAATTCAGAGTACAGATATGTATGCACAGGGTTCCTCACCAGCAAAATATGATCAGTCATGAGGGTGTCTTCACAAAATTCAACTTCAATAACAAAAACATACAATGGGAACAAGTCAACCATGTCCTAAATGAAACAAGCTGGGAAGATAACCTAAATAACATGGATCCATTCCTTTGCCTAGAAAAAAATAAACTCTGTGGTTCTTGAGATCTGCTCATGGCACATTCCATTAAGAAAAAGAAAGAGAAGATGTAAACTAGAAAGAGAGAGACGCTCCCTATACAGACGATAGCGATGAGTCACAGAGCTGCTGAGAGGGGCCAATATGACTGAAATACGAAGAGAGGCACTGGTCAAAGAAATTGCAAATATCGAAATTAAGCTGAAGGAATCTTACAGGAGACAAGAATCTCAGGAAGAACTTTTAAAATCCAAAGAAGGGACATACACAGATGACAGCCAAGAAATGAGTGAGGTACTAAAGTCCCAATACGACTCAGTGTTCAGCGAGCCGCTACCCAGACTAAGGGTCGACAATTCAAATGAATCCTTTATGAAAGAGACACAAAATTTGGTCATCTCAAAAATCTCTGACATCATCCTTACACCACAAGACTTCGAAAAAGCAATAAATGACATGCCCATGCACTTTGCCCAAGGCCCAAACTCATGGAACTCCGTGTTCATCAAGAACTGCAAGAAGCCCCTGTCACGTGTCTTCAGCATTCTGTGGAGAGGGAGCATGGACACAGGGATCATCCCACACTCACTAAAAACAACAGACATAGCCCCACTCCACAAAGATGGCAGTAAAGCAATTGCAAAGAACTACAGACCGATAGCACTAACATCCCACATCATAAAAATCTTTGAATGGGTTCTAAGAAGCAAGATCGCCAACCACCTAGATACCCATCAATTACACAACCCAGGGCAACACGGGTTTAGAGCAGGTCGTTCCTGCCTGTACCAGCTACTAGACCACTATGACAAGGTCCTGGATGCTGTAGAGGATAAACACAATACAAATGTTGTATACACAGACTTTGAGAAAGCCTTCGACAAATGTGACCATGGTGTAATAACGCACAAAATGCGTGATAAAGGAATAACAGGAAAAGTTGGTAGATGGATCTATAACTTCATGACAAATACAACACAAAGAGTAATAGTAAACAGAGTAAAGTCCCAGCCAGCCACGGTGAAAAGCTCTGTTCCACAAGGCACAGTACTCGCTCCCATCCTATTCCTTATCCTCATATCTGACATAGACAGAGATGTAAGCCATAGCGGATGACACCCGAATTGCCATGATAGTGACCTCCTTCGAAGACACCGCAAGACTCCAAGCGGACATCAACCAAATCTTCAAATGGGCAACTCAAAACAATATGAAGTTCAATGAAGAGAAAATTCAACTACTCAGATATGGAAAACTTGAGGAAATTAAAACTGTGTCTGGGTATACAACAAATTCTAACCATACAATAGAGCGAAAAAGCAATATGAAGGACCTGAGAGTGATAATGTCAGAGGATCTCTCCTTCAAAGACCACAACAATGTATCTACCGCATCTGCTAGGAAAATGATAGGATGGATAATGAGAGGCTTCAGACTACTAGGGACGCCAAGCCCATGATGATTCACTTCAAATTCCTTGTTCTCTCTTGGCTCGAATACTGCTGTACACTAACTGCCACCTTCAAGGCAGGCGAAATTGCTGACCTGTAGAGTGTACAAAGAACTTTCACGGCACACGTAAGTACGATAAGTCCCTTGATTTGTATTCCCTTTAACGCAGGCGAGAGAGATATGTGATAATATACACTTTGAAAATCCTAGAGGGATTAGTACCAAACTTGCATACGAAAATCACTCCCTATGAAAGCAAAAGACTCAGCAGGAGATGCAACATCCCCCCAATGAAAAGCAGGGGCGCCACGAGTACACTGAGAGACAACACAATAAGTGCCAGAGGCCCAAGACTGTTCAACTGCCTCCCAGCATACATAAGGAGGATTACCAATAGACCCCTGGCTCTCTTCAAGAAGGCACTGGACAGGCATTTAAAGTCAGTACCTGACAAGCCGGGCTGTGGTTCGTCAGTTTGCGTGCGGCCAGCAGTAACAGCCTGGTTGATCAGACCTTGATCCACCACGAGGACGTTGACCCCGAAACCCTCTCCAGGTATGCTGTTTTTTTCAGGTGTTTCCTTATTTTCCTGATTCCATCTGTTTCAAAAAGATTTTAACTAGTTTTTTACGGATTTCTTCCCAACCATCCCTCAGTAACTATGATGATATATTGTCTAAACTATTGGCTTCTGCAATGATCACTTCTGTCAGCAACTTCTTTACTTCCTCACCTGTTGTTTCCAACTCCGTTACCTCAGAGCTTTTTTTTTCTTTTACTTTCTTGGTCTGGCACTGAGACTTATACTGTGCACAGACCCTGGAATTTTTTACTGAGTTTCTCTCGGTTGCTTCGTTTTCCATTTTGGTGATGAGTAATACTGGTTTCATTTTTGTAAATTATTTCCGTATTGATCCTCTACTTTCTCTCTATTTCGAATGTAGTTGTTGTACAATGGAGAACATGGAGGCTATCTACAGAGAACAAAATATTTTTATCTAGGCTATGAATTATCATCTTCTATTTAGTTAGCTGAGGTAAGGATAGTAAATTAGAAGACCCTCTCTTCATCCTCTACTGCCAGCAGGAAATAAGGGTAAAAATATACCATAAAACATTGAAAAAATTGCATGGAATTTACAAGAAAAATGCAATTGAGGGGAAGGCATTGGCTATTTCTGTTTTGATTAGCACTGTTTCTTCGGTGTCTACAGTGTCATTCATGGAACTGTGTAGACAATGGTTCTACTTCTAATTGTTGGTAGTTGTACCTTTGTATACTCTAGTGCAGGTAGACATGCACACCTGTAGTTATACGTCTACTTCTATTAATAATTTGAGTGATTCAGTGTCATTTTTTTTATTAACACATCGGCCGTTTCCCACCAAGGCAGGGTGGTCCGAAAAAGAAAAACTTTCACCATCATTCACTCCATCACTGTCTTGCCAGAGGCGCGCTTACACTACAGTTATAAAACTGCAACATTAACATCCCTCCTTCAGAGTACAAGAACTATACTTTCCATCTCCAGGACTCAAGTCCTGCCTGCCGGTTTCTCTGAATTCCTTCATAAATGTTACCTTCTTCACACTCCAACAGCACGTCAAGTCCTAAAAACCATTTATCTCAATTCGCTCCTATCTAACACGCTCACGCTCATGCTAGAGGTCAAAACCCTTCGCACACAAAACCTCCTTTACCCCCTCCCTTCAACCTTTCCTAGGCAGACCCTTACCCCGCCTTCCCTCCACTACAGATTTATACACTCTCGAAGTCATTCTATTTTGTTCCATTCTCTCTACATGTCTGAACCATCTCAAAAACCCCTCCTCAGTTCTCTGGATAATAGTTTTGGTAATTCAGCACCTCCTAATTTCCAAACTACGATTTCACTGCATCATATTCACACCACACATTGCCCTCAGACACGACATCTCCACTGCCTCCAGCCTTCTGCTTGTTGCAACACTAACCACCCATGCTTTACACCCATATAAGAGCGTTGGTATAACTATATTCTCATACATTCCCCTCTTTGCTTCCATGGACAAAGTTCTTTGTCTCCACAGACTCCACAGTGCTCCACTCACATTTTTCCCCTCGTCAATTCTATGATTCACCTCATCCTTCATAGACCCATCTGCTGACACGTCCACTCCTAAATATCTGAATACATTCACCTCCTCCATACTCTCTCCCTCCAAACTGATATCCAATCTTTCCTTACCTATTTTTGTTATCCTCATCACCTTACTCTTTCCTATATTCACTTTCAATTTTCTTCCTGTACATACCCTACTAAACTCATCCACCAACCTCTGCAACTTCTCTTCAGAATCTCCCAAAAGCAGTGTCATCAGAAAAGAGTAACTGTGACAACTCCCACTTTATGTTAGATTCTTTATCTTTTAACCCCACACCTCTTGCCAACACCCGAACATTCGCTACTCCTACAACCCCATCTATAAATACACTGAACAACCACGGTGACATCACACATCCTTGTCTAAGGACTACTTTTACTGAGAAATAATCTGCCTATCTCCTACACACTCTAACCTGAGCCTCACTATCCTCATAAGAACTCTTCAGTGCTTCCAATAACCTACATCCTATTCCAAACATTTGCAACATCTTCCACATTTCCCCCGTCATACGCCTTTTCCAAATCCATAAATCCTAAAGCCTCCTTGTTCATTTGCTGTCCTACTTTCCCTCTTACTCTTAATTCTTTCAATAATAACTCTACCATACACTTTACCAGGTATACTCAACTGACTTATTCCCCTATTATTTTTGTACTCTCTTTTGTCCCCTTTGTCTTTATACAAAGGAACTATGCATGCTCTCTGCCAATCCCTAAGTATCTTACCCTCTTCCATACATTTATTAAATAAAAGCACCAACCACTCCAAAACTATATCCCCACCTGCTTTTAACATTTCTATCTTTATCCCATAAATCCCAGCTGCCTTACCCCCTTTCATTCTACCCACTGCCTCACGAACTTCACCCACACTCACAACTGGTTCTTCCTTACTCCTACAAGATGTTATTCCTCCTTGCCCTATACACGAAATAACAGCTTCCTTATCTTCATCAACATTTAACATTTCCTCAAAATATTCCCTCCATCCACCTCTAACTCTTCTTTTAATAACTCTATTCTCCTATTTTTAACTATCAAATCCATTCGTTCAATTGTCTTCCTCAACTTATTATTCTCACTCAAAAACTTTTTCATGTTTTCAACGAAATTTGTTGATAACATCTCACCCACTCTTTCATTTGCTCTCTTATTACGTTGCTTCACCACTCTTTTAACCTCTCTTTTTCTCTCCATATACTCCTCCCTCCTTACGTCATTTCTGCATTGTAAAAACCTCTCATATGCTAACTTTTTCTCTCTTTACATCATCATTCTACCAATCGCTCTTCTTCCCTCCCGCACCCACTTTCCAGTAACCACAAACTTCTGCTGAACACTCTAACACTACTTTCTTAAACCTACCCCATACATCTTCATCCCCCATTGCCTATACTCTCACTAGCCCATCTATCCTCCAATAGTTGTTTATATCTTACCCTAACTGCCTTCTCCTTTAGTTTATAAATCTTCACCTCTCTCTTACTTGCTACTTGCATTTTCCTTGTATCCCATCTACCTTTTACTCTCACTGTAGCTACAACTAAAAAGTGATCTGATATATATGTGGCCCCTTGAAGTGTACCCAACAGTCATTTATCTACCAATACGTAGTCCAACAAACTACTGTCATTTCGCTCTACATCATATCTTGTATACTTATTTATCCTCTTTTTCTTAAAATATGTATTACCTTTAACCAAACCCCTTTCTATACAAAGTTCAATAAAAGGGCCCCATTATCATTTACACCTGGCACCCCAAACTTACCTACCTACCTCTAAATGTTTCTCCTACTTTTTCATATATACAGTTAATTTCAGTTTACCTAAGAACAGTATCTAGTTGGATACCACGTTTTTATAGTGCTTGTCTAGCTGCTTCTTAAATTCACGCTTAAGAATCAGCGCGTAGTTTATTCCATTCCTATGTTGCAATTGTGATACAATTGCGTTCGTGGTGTTTGTGTATCTAAAGGTTGTAAACCATTCAATATCTTAAGGATAGATAAAAGTTAGCCAACCCAGGCCTCAGGACTAGGCACATTGTCGGCCCCTCCTCTGCCATTCCCCTCTACCGAATACAAGAAAAGGAGAAGATGTAAACAGAGAGGCTACAAGAGGCCAATATATCTGAAATACATAGGGAGGCACTGGTCAGAGAAATAGCAAACATCGAATTAAAACTAAAGGAATCTTACAGGAATCAAGAAACGCGGGAAGAACTAAAAGCCATAAATGAAATTGAAAGAAACCCAAATTATTTATTTTCTTATGTCAAAACAAAGTCGAGAACAACATCCAGTATTGGGCCCCTACTAAAACGAGATGGGTCTTACACAGATGACAGCAAGGAAATGAGTGAGTTACTAAAGTCCCATTATGACTCAGTTTTTAGTGAGCCGTTAACCAGAATAAAGTTGAAGACCTAAATGAATTTTTTTAGGAGAGTGCCACAGAACCTGGTAGACGCAAGCCTATCTGACATTACCCTGACGCCACATGACTTCGAAAAGGCGATAAATGACATGCTCATGCACTCCGCTCCAGGCCCTGACTCATGGAACTCAGTGTTCATCAAGAACTGCAAGAAGCCCCTATCATGTGCTTTTAACATCCTATGGAGAGGGAGCATGGACACTGGGGTCGTCCCGCAGTTACTAAAAACAACAGACATAACCCCACTCCACAAAGGAGGCAGTAAAGCAATGGCAAAGAACTACAGACCAATAGCGCTAACGTTCCATATCATAAAAATCTTTGAAAGTGTTCTAAGAAGCAAGATCGCCACTCATCTAGATAACCATCAATTACACAACCCAGGGCAGCATGGGTTTAGAGCAGGTCGCTCCTGTCTGTCCCAACTACTGGACCACTACGACAAGGTCCTGGATGCTCTAGATGACAAACAGAATGCAGATGTTATATACACAGACTTTGCAAAAGCCTTTGATAAGTGTGACCATGGTGTGATAGCACACAAAATGAGTGATAAAGGAATAACAGGAAAAATTGGTAGATGGATCTATAATTTCCTAACAAGTAGAACACAAAGATTAGTAGTCAACAGAGTAAAGTCTGAGGCGGCTACGGTGAAAAGCTCTGTTCCACAAGGCACAGTACTCGCTCCCATCCTGTTCCTCATCCTTATATCGGACATAGACAGGGATATCAGACACAGTGCCGTGTCTTCCTTTGCAGATGACACCCGAATCTGCATGACAGTGTCCACCATTGAAGACACTGCAAGACTCCAAGCAGACATCAACCAAATCTTTAAATGGGCTGCAGAAAACAATATGAAGTTCAATGATGAAAAATTTCAATTACTCTGATATGGAAAACGTGAGGAAATTAAAATCTCATCGGAGTATAAAACAAATTCCAACCACACAATAGAGCGAAAAACTAATGTCAAAGACCTGGGAGTGATCATGACAGAGGATCTCACCTTCAAGGACCATAACACTGTAGCAATCGCATCTGCCAGAAAAATGACAGGATGGATAATGAGAATCTTTAAAACCAGGGATGTCAAGCCCATGTTGACACTTTTCAGGTCGCTTGTTCTATCTAGGCTGGAATATTGCTGCACACTAACTGCACCTTTCAATGCAGGTGAAATTGCTGACATAGAAAATGTACAGAGAGCTTTCACGCCACGAATAACTGCAATAAACCACCTCAGTTACTGGGAACGCTTGAAGTTCTTAAACCTGTACTCCCTGGAACGCAGGCGGAAGAGATACATTATTATATACACTTGGAAAATCCTAGAGGGATTAGTACCAAACTTGCACACGAGTGTCACTCCCTACGAAAGCAAAAGACTCGGCAGACGATGTAACATCCCCCCAATGAAAAGCAGGGGTGCCACTAGCACGTTGAGAGACAACACAATAAGTGTCAGGGGCCCAAGACTGTTCAACTGCCTCCCAGCATACATAAGGGGGATTACCAATAGACCCCTGGCTGTCTTCAAGCAGGCACTGGACAGGCCCCTAAAGTCGGTGCCTGACCAGCCAGGCTGTGGTTCGTACGTTGGACTGCGTGCAGCCAGCAGTAACAGCCTGGTTGATCAGGCTCTGATCCAACATGAGGCCTGGTCACAGACCGGGCCGCAGGGGCGTTGACCCCTGGAACTCTCTCCAGGTAAACTCCAGGTAAACATGGTGTAGATAGATTAATAAAAATACTCAACAATGTTCTTACAATTATTTACTGAAACAAAATAAAATGCAACAATTTTTCAAATTTTATTGCTGATCAAAGAAATAATATAATTACGGTTTAGACTCAGAGATTTACATAAACAAAATTCTATATATAGTAACGTTTTCTCACAGGTCATATAATCGTGAAAAAAGTAAAAAATGGATAGATTGAAGACGAAATTCGTAACATTTCCCCTGTGCATGGAATAGGCCACCCTAGGAGAAGGCAATTTCCAAATGATAGTAAATCCAGCTCTGTGTGAACTAAACCTTTGAAAGTATTTAACATCAAAATAGAATGTGATCCTTTATTGACAACGTTTCACCCACGCAGTGGGCTTTATAAAGTCAGACCTGTTTGAGACTCGATAAAGCCCACTGCGTGGGAGAAACGTTGTCAATAAAGGATCACATTATACTGCTTATGTGTTTATTTTTCCATTGTATCGGTATTTTATACCATTTATTTCCAACTTTCCTAGTCATATTTCTTTTGTTTCCCAGTTTTCCTCTGCAATGATCAAGTCACAAGCTTAAAATTCGACTTATTTTTTTAAAAAACTGTTTGAATGAACAATTTTTGCCCAAATCTCTTTTGCCAAATAGACTCCTTGACATGAGAGATCTCCCCTTTGATAATTTTATGAGAATTATTCTTCAGAAACATATTGAAATTACTAAAATACAAGAGAAGGAGGCATTCAAAATTTTGAGAAACCAAAAAATGCTCCTTTAATCAGGCTATTCCTTCAGAATGGAAACATTGTATGTTAGATCATTGCTATAATAACCTCAGAAGAATTTGTAATGAACTCAAAAACGAGCTACAAAGAAAATTAGACAGTTTAATTGAAAATAGTGATTGGACAAAGCATGCTAATAACAAATGAAATATTAGATAAAAATACAACTGCTGCTCTAGGTTTCGGTCTAAGTTTTCCAACTCAAAACACAAACTTAATAATGTGGAAATTGCAAAAGCCTTTTCTAACATAGAAAAATCCTCAGATTTATCCACTGATGAAAATAATATAAGTAATGGGATGGTTTATATCTCTATGTTAAAACAAAATATTCCCAATTGCCCTCAAACATTCTTCAAGTCTTATGACACACTTATTAGTAATAAAAAATTGCATCTTACTAAAGCAGATAGAATAAATGCAATAGCAATTTTGAAAGATAAAATTAACAATCTCTTAGATGATACAGAAACTTATTCTAAACGTTGAAAGAATCCCTTAGAATATGTTAACAGTAATTTCAATAAAACAAAAAAACGCCACTGAAAGGCAAAGATGAATTGATTGAAAAATTTACGTCCACTAACCCATCTTTACCCTATAGGTGTGGATTAATAAAAACGCACAAACCACGTAATCCAGTCAGACCAATTCAGTTTCCTATAAATTATCTAAATGGCTAGTAGATATTTTTAGCCCAATTGTTGGAAAAAATTCTAACTTTAATGTTAAAAACAACATAGATTTAGTTCATAAATTAAGAATATGGTTAGTTTTGATGTTACTTCCCTGTTTACAAAAGTTCCAGTTGATGATTTATTAGGTTTTCTATCTGAAGAAATTGTTAATTACGATTTACCATTGCCATTTCCTTCTATCATTAAACTTATCAAACTTTGTATTTTTTATGCAAAATTTGTGTTTAATGACGAGTTTTACACCCAAAAGTTTGGTATGGCAATCGGAAATCCTCTCTCCAGTTCTACATGGATTGTTTTGAAACAAGATTCCTTAACACAATCCTTCCTAACAGAGATAAGTGGTATAGATATGTTGATGATATTTTATGTCTTATGACTAAGAATATAGATATATACCATTTCCTTGTTAAATTAAATAGTTTAGCGCATTCTTTAAATTTTACTATTGAGTTCGAAGAAAATAACTCATTGCCTTTTCTAGATGCTTTAATTGTTTAGGGTAACAATGATTTAAATTTAAAAATTTACAGATAACCAACCAATAACTGTTCCTTTGTGCACTATTATTAGTCACATCAAGATAGAGTTAAACTGTAGGTATTCTCGTGTTTTTGAGAGCTTTGCGTATTTGTAGTCCAGAGTTCATAGATGAAGAAATATAAAATTTTAGGAAATAGCCAATGATCTAAAATATCCAAGAAACTTAACTGATAAATCCAATAAAATTGCCAGAAATACTTTTTACAATTCTAAGAGGGACAACCAACCTTATTCAACTAAAAATATGTTGGTTCACCCTTACCATGAAAACTTGGTTGATATATCGTCTCTACTTATGAATTTTAATATTAAAGTTGTATTCAAAAATCTTGATAAAGTAAAAAAAAAAATGATAAAAAATTCCCCCAAAAATGCTGACAGGTCTTTCTACAAGATTCGTTGTAAAATATGTGATAAAGTTTATTACGGTCAAACTGGTAAAAGTCTTGAACTAAGATTAAAACAACATCATAAATATAGCATTAGAAGTTTCCAAGATTCTAGTGCTCTGTTTATTCAAGTGAGAGATTTCAACAAACCAATTGATTTTCAAAAGGCTGAGAAAGTTGTATCAAGCAAGTCCATGGTCGACAACAATATAACATGAATATTGCTTTTGGTTTATACTAATTTGATTAATTTATTTATCAGCTGTGTTGCACAGAGTCGGGTGTTGTGATGTGACTGTGAGGTGTAGTCTCGTCCTTATATGCTTTCCTGTTGATCTTTTATTTTTACAGTTCCTTGATAATGTGAGTCACGAAACCGCTTGGAATATCACTAATATTTAACAGTGGTTGTTCTGCATATTGTGATATCACCTGTTTACTGTGATTTTATTGCTCTTTATATATATATATATATATATATATATATATATATATATATATATATATATATATATATATATATATATATATATATATATATATATATATATAACTAGAATAGCGAAATCCATGTTAATTTCCAATTATTAAAGCATGGTGCTTCAGAAAATTAACTTAACGATTATGTTCCTAAAAATAGTTTCTATATATTTATCTGAAACTGATGTTAAGTTGATGGAAAGACACTTGAGAGCACAGATCTTGCCTTCCTGCTTGATAATTGGGGTAACACTTGCTAGTTTTGAGTCTTCTGGAGCCTTGCCTCCTTCTAAGGGACGTAACGTCGTTTAGAGTTTCTTCCTCTCTATATTGCCATGGTATAATGATATAATGATATAATGATTTTTTTTCTTCTGTAGGTTAGATAAGGATACATAATAATAAAAAAAAAACATATATTTTACCACAAAATTAATTATTATTATGCTCACGAAAAGTTCTTAAAAGCAAGCCAAACACGATTGCGACATGTCTGGCAATGAGATAACTGAGAATAACCAGGAAGATTTGAAAACTATAGGATCATCTTTCCCTGAGCGAGAAAAGGCTTCATTCTGACCCCAAACTTGATCTCTGTTGAACTTTATTTTTTCCATCTTCATGTCGAAGCGTTTAACCCGACAATGTTTACACGCTGACTCCTCTTTGATTTTGTATTGCCTTCTTGATCCAGCGACTTACCCGTTTATTGCTGACATTAGTAATGATAACAATCTGTTCATTTTCTTCCTTACGACTCCAGGCCGCCTTGAGAAGCCTCTGTGCTTGTTGTTTTTGATCATTTCCAGCCACACTAATGCCATCAACGTGTGCACTGACGAAGAGGAGTATTTTCACTTCATGGATTAGAATACAATTTGGCAAATTGTTTAAAAATTAAATTTAATTTGCAGTAAATATTTGCAATGGAAATGCCGTTGAATTTTATAACCCTTTTTATTAACTGAGTTTACATCCTATTAATTTGGAGGATTTCTTTATTTTGAAATGGAATCTGTAATTCCTCATTCAGAAAATGCTCTGTTTACTTAGGTTAAAAAAGGGACGTTAAAACCACTACATTTTATTCTTATTAATTTTATCTTTTAAAATAATTATAATGATTTCACATTACTTTTTGTAAATTTTATTACTAAATAAAAACAGGATATATATGTCGAGAGGTGTGCGTCTCTCAGCGTATATACGCTGAGAGTTTACTTTAATCACTATTTTAGGGATTGGTGTATTCTTATCTGGTGGTGAAAAGGTTACCCTCGTGTAGTCAACAGGCTTTAAACCCCAGTAACCAGCCATTAACCAACCAGTCTGATACAGTATGATATGATCAACAATTATAAAATATCAAAAATATCCGAGAGAACAACTTAATAATTGAATTTTTCTTTTACTGTGATTTGCCATCATTGTTATATTCATTAACAGTAATTAATATTGCAAATGATAATTATGTTTAAAGGTCAAATTGCCTTACATTTTTAGTCGTTTCTAATAATCTGAAGCACCCATTATTGATTTAGTACAGTGATTACGACTATAAGATTTAGAAATATAATTAAGAACTTATATCTTAAGGCGTCCTCCTGGAGCCTGTGATCGAAAGATGTCTTCTCATCAAGTCATTGCTGATGCTGTCTTCACATGGTATATGATTAAGTATAACAGCAGTTTTTTCCCATCTATCGATGTTTATTTTACACTCAAATTGCTGCGAAATGCAAAAATTCTTTACGATAAATTTCGTGACTCTCATCACTATTCTGCTGCGTTTATTCATCTCATCACTGTTTTACTAACATTGTTCGATGCTTTGAGGTGTAAGCTGATCACTTCATAACATATATCGAACCCTACTGTTTACAGTCGAGTCAGGTCACCGATAACGGGTTAGAAGGGCCCTCAGCTAGAGGTTACGACAACCATGCTGGTGTGAGATTCGTCTGTAAAAAACCCAATTTGTGGTCACACTGTGACTCATGCTAATCTTCCTAGTTTGTGTAGAATTCATTTAGTATCATCATTTTTATTAGGCTAGCATGGTACAGTAAATAACGTACTAGCCTGTTAATTTTAAGGCAGGCTTGCCATGGGTTCGAAACCCACTTCGTTCAGTGAATTACAAAACTCTGATTACGATTTCACGAGACAACAGGAATACATTGTATACTGCGTTACATGTTATAGAATCTACACTCTCAGTAAGAATTTGTTAAAAAAAATTACAGTTCAAAAGGTGAGAAATATTTTTTTCTAATACATCAAATAGAACACTCGTGTCATTTCCTCTCTCTTACGACATGATTTATGGTTCATTTATTCATTTACCTTTATATTACACCAGGAAAAGCAATCACACTCTTTCCCTTCAACACTATAAACGTTTAGCACTTGTTTGTCGAGGGTACATAAAGTAAAATGAATGGTGTATATTTTACTGAATATACACTGAGAGTTAGTCATATTTCCTAGTTAATCGATAAAACTTTACGTGCTATTAGCGTGTAGGTGAAGTACGATAATAATGACCCATGTGTAGTTTATATGTTTTATACTTATCAAAACAGTTCATATTATCACTGCCATTAAGCACCAGTAGCTATTAAAACGCTTCTCTGACTCCAGCAGTGACAGAAACACATTGCCGAACCTCTTTTCCTACAGGAAGAAATAATAATGTCGGTGTTTCCTTCCAGCGCTGACGAGGGCTTCGACGGCACTTACCAGACGAAGGTTGTCGTGTCCTCCAGCGGGAACTGCCTCTACATCCCACCGGGGATCTTCAAGTCTACCTGTAAAATAGATATTACTTGGTTCCCCTTCGATGACCAGCGGTGTAAAATGAAGTTCGGATCGTGGACCTACTCAGGATGGCAGGTAGGACTAGAAAACAAAAAATAGCTTTATATATTCTCTTCAGTGTATTTATGGGAGAGATTTAAGTTGCTGTCTTCGGCTTTTGTCTTTGAAAAAAGTAATTCACAGGTTGTCAGTAAAACTAGGTGAAAATATAGAAATTAATGAAAAATATTAAACAAATATTTAGTGCGCTGCATTATCTTAACTACTATTAATTTATGTTCCTCATATGCTTAAAATGAGATTTTGTGTAATCAAGCAAAACAATTAACGTCGTCCGCTGGAATGAATAGAGGATGGTCAAGGAAGGAAAGCAGTTGTCCTCTCCCCTCCATGATCAGCCTTGTGTTAATTAGGTTTCCTTACACCAATGCTACACCTTCCTGCCTATTAATAAACATAAATGCCTGTTTGTTTTATCAGACTGTTGTGGGTCGCATCCTGGTAAAACTTGTTTTGGAAAAATACAGTCTCACTGGAATGTCATAACTGTATAAGAAAACACTTCTGTAAGAGACTTCAGTTCATGCTGGGAAGTACTCAAGAGTATTTAGTGATGTCCATTTAAAAAAAATTAAAGGAAAACAACTATATTGATTGCCAGCATTAAGTCTGTCTATCTCATTGTCTACCTTCCCTCGAAAAGTTCGTGCTCTTCCTTGAAAAATAATTCCTCTAACTTTCCCTTACGCTCAGAAAAAGTTCCAGCGGACGCCCATGTAGTGTAGGAATATAAAGTATCGGAGTTTTAATAACTGAAGAATCTTAATTATAAGAATCATAAGAGTTATTATTACCAATATACTTTAATAAATGTTTGACTTATTCAGTCAAAATCAAAATTATTATTACCGAGTGAGTGTAAAAAGGACGCCTGTATTTGTTTTACATGATGGTAGGATTGCTGGTGTCTTCTTTTCTGTCTCATAAACATGCAAGATTTCAGGTACGTTTTGTTAATTCTACTTACACTTAGGTTACACTACACATACATGTACACGTTTATGTATACACACTCATCTGAGTTTTCTTAATAGTTCTTGTTCTTATTGCCATGCGTGTTGTAAAAGTCAACAAAAATGCCGGGAGCAATGGGCTAGTAACCCTTTTTCCCGTATAGCTTACTAAAAAGAAAAAGAAGAAAACCGTCAAAGTGGGATGTTTGAATGTGCGTGGATGTTGTGCGAATGATAAGAAAAAGATGATTGTGGATCTTATGAATGAGAAGAAGCTGGATGTCCTGGTTTTAAGTGAAACAAAGCTGAAGAGGGTAGGAGAGTTCCAGTGGGGAAAAATAAATGGGATTTGGTCAGGGGTTCCAAATAGAGTTAGAGCTAAATAAGGAGTAGCAGTAATGTTGAAGAAATAAGTTATGGCAGGAAAAGAGGGAATATAAATGTATAAATTTAAGGATTATGTGGAGTAAAATAAGGGTTGGATGTGAAAAGTGGGTTATAGTAAGTGTTTTTGCACCTGGAGAAGAGAGAAGTGTAGAGGAGAGAGAGAGAGATTTTGGAAAATGTTGAGTGCTTATGGTCGGGGATGCTAAAGTGGGTAAAAATGCTGTGGAGGGAGTAGTAGGTAAATTTGGGGTGCCAGGGGCAAATGAAAATGGGGAGCCTTTAATTGAGCTATATGTAGAAAGAGGTTTGGTAATAAGAAATACATATTTTTTGAAAAAGAGGATAAATAAGCCTACAAGGTATGAAATAGGGCGTAATGAAAGTAGTTTGTTAGATTAAGTATTGGTGGATAAAATGTTGATGGGTAGGCTTCCGGATGTACATGTTTATAGAGGGGCAACGAATATATCGGATCATTATTTAGTTGTAGCTACAGTTAGAGTAATAGGTAGATGGGACAAAAGAAAAATGGCAACCAGCAAGTAAGAGAGAGGTGAAAATGTATAAACTAAAGGAGGAGGAAGTTAGGGTTAGATATAAGAAACTATTGGCAAAAAGGTGGACTAGTGCAAGGATGAGTAGAAGGGTGGGAAGGGGGTTGAAGAGAGTTGGGATAGTTTTAAAAATGCAGTATTAGAATGAGGTGCAGAAGTTTGTGGCTATAGGAGGGTGGGTGCAGGACGAAAGAGGAGTGATTGGTGGAATGATGAAGTAAAGGGTGTGATAAAGAGAAAAAGGTAGCTTATGAGAGGTTTTTACAAAGCAGAAGTGTTATAAGAAGAGCAGAGTATATGGAGAGTAAAAGAAAGGTGAAGAGAGAGGTGAGAGAGTGCAAAAGAAGAGCAGATGATAGAGTAAGAGAGGCACTGTCAAGAAATTTTACTGAAAATAAGAAAAAATTTGGAGTGAGATAAACAAGTTAAGAAAGCCTAGGGAACGAATGGATTTGTCAGTTAAAAACAGAGTAGGGGAGTTAGTAGATGGGTAGATTTAGGTACATGTATTGGGTAGATGGCGGGAATATTTTGAGTAACTTTTAAATGTCGATGAAAAAAGGGAGGCGGTAATTTCATGTACTGGCCAGGGAGGTACAACATCGTTTAGGAGTGAAGAAGAGCAGGATGTGGGGGAGGTGCATGAGGCATTACGTAGAATGAAAGGGGGTAAAGCAGCTGGAACTGACGGGATCATGACAGAAATGTTAAAAGCAGGGTAGGGGGGATATAGCGTTGGAGTGGTTGGAATTTTTTTCTAATAAATGTATGAAAGAGGGGAAGGTACCTAGGGATTGGCAGAGAGCTCATATAGTTCCTTTATGTAAAGGGATGGGGGATAAAAGAGATTGTAAGAATTATAGGGGAATAAGTTTTTACTGAGTATACCAGGTAAAATGTACGGTAGGGCTATTATTGAAAGAATTAGAGGTAAGACAGAGAGTAGGATTGTAGATGAGCAAGGAGGCTTTAGAGTGGGTAGGGGATGTGTAGATCAAGTGTTTACATTGAAGCATATATGTGAACAGTATTAGATAAAAGGTATGGAATTTTTCATATGATAGAGTGGATAGGGGAGCAATGTGGCAGATGTTGCAAGTGTATGGAATAGGAAGTAAGTTACTAAATGCTGTAAAGAGTTTTTATGAGGATAGTGAGGCTCAGGTTAAGGTGTGTAGGAGAGAGGGAGATTACTTCCCGGTAAAAGTAGGTCTTAGACAGGGATGTGTATTGTCACCATGGTTGTTTAATATATTTATAGATGGGGTTGTAAAAGAAATAAATGCTAGGGTGTTGGGGAGAGAGGTGTGATTAAATTTCGGGGAATCAAATACAAAATTGGAGTTGACACAGTTACTTTTTGCTGATGATACTGTGCTTATGGGAGATTCTAAAGAAAAGTTGCAAAGGTTAGTGGACAAGTTTGGGAGAGTGTGTAAAGGTAGAAAGTTGAAAGTAAACATAGATAAGAGTAAGGTGATGAGGGTATGAAACGATTTAGATTAAGAAAAATTGGATATCACATTGGAGGGAGGGAGTATGAAAAAAGTGAATGTTTTCAGATATTTGAGAGTTGACTTGTCAGCGGATGAGTATATGAAGGACGAGGTCAACCATAGAATTGATGAAGGAAAAAAGGTTAGTGGTGCGTTGAAGTATTAAGGGAGACAAAAAACGTTATCCATGGAGACAAAGAAGGGAATGTACGAAAGTATAGTGGTACCAACACTCTTATATGAGTGTGAAGCATGGGTTGTAAATACTGCAGCGAGGAGGAGGCTGCAGGCAGTGAATATGTCCTGTCTAAGGGCAATGTATGGTGTAAATATTATGCAAAGAATACGGAGTGTGGAAATTAGGAGGTGTGGAGTTACTAAATGTATTAGTAAGAGGACTGAAGTGGGGTTGTTGAGGTGGTTTGGTCATTTGGAGAGAATGGATCAAAGTAGAATGAATTGGAGAGCGTATAAATCTGTAGGGGAAGGAAGGCGGGGTAGGGGTCGTCCTCGAAAAGGTTGGAGGGAGGGGGTAAAGGAGGTTTTGTGGGCGAGGGGCTTGAACTTCCATCAAGCATGTGTGAGCATGTTAGATAGGAGTGAATGGAGATAAATGGTTTTTGGGACTTGACGAGCTGTTGGAGTGTGGGCAGGGTAATATTTTGTGAAGGGATTCAGGGAAACCAGTTAGCCAGACTTGAGTCTTGGAAATGGGAAGTACAATGCCTGAACTTTAAACGAGGGGTTTGGGATATTGGCAGTTTGGAGGGACTTCTAAACTGTTATATCTGAGCGACTCTGCAAAGACAGTAATTATGTATGAGTGAGGTGAAAGTGTTAAATGATGAAAGTATTTTGTTTTTGGGGATTTTCTTTCATTTTGGGTCACCTTGCCTCGATGGAAGACATGATATATATATATATATATATATATATATATATATATATATATATATATATATATATATATATATATATATATATATATATATATATATATATCTCATATATATATATATATATATATATATATATATATATATATATATATATATATATATATATATATATATATATATATATTATATGTCGTGCCGATTAGGTAAAACTGGTCAATTAGCAAGAACTCATCTATAATTAAGTCCTTTCTAAAAATTTCTCTTATACGTTTAAAGATATATTTTTTCAATTATGTTAATGTAAGAATTTATAATTTTGTACCAAGAGAAACTTTGAAAACCTACCTAACCTTATTACAACAAGCGCAATTTAATTTAGCTAACCCAACTAAATATATTTTAGATACGTTAACATTAATTTAATAATAAACAAACACAATGAAATATATTTTTTCGTTATGTTCAGAATGATTTTAGCGAAATTATTACATACAAATTTTCACTTGTCTTATATGGCAAGGTGACGCTCTTTTGCCATATAAGACAAGTGAAAATTTGTGTATGCAATATTTTCGCCAAAATCATTCTGAACATAACGAAAATATATTTCATTGTGTTTGTTTATTAAATTAATGTTAACGTATCTAAAATATATTTAGCTGGAGTTAGGCTAAATTAAATTGCGCTTGTGTTAATAAGGTTAGTGGGTTTCAAAGTTTCTCTTGGTACAAATATAAATTTACATTAACATTAATGAAAAAATATATCTTTAAACGTATAAGAAAATTTTAAAAGGAATTAATTTTAGATGAGTTCTTGCTAATTGACCAGTTTTATAACGATTACACACATATATATATATATATATATATATATATGTCGTGCCGATTAGTAAAACTGGTCAATTAGCAAGAACTCATCTAAAATTAAGTCCTTTCTAAAAATTTCTCTTATACGTTTAAAGATATATTTTTTCATTTATGTTAAGGTAAAAATTTATAATTTTGTACCAAGAGAAACTTTGAAAACCTACCTAACCTTATTATAACAAGCGCAATTTAATTTAGCCTAACCCAACTAAATATATTTTAGATACGTTAACATTAATTTAATAATAAACAAACACAATGAAATATATTTTTCTTTAGGTTCAGAATGATTTTTGCGAAATTATTGCATACACAAATTTTCGCTTGTCTTATATGGCAAGAAGAACGTTGCTATTTAAGCAAAATGCAAGTTTTACTAATCGACGACTATATATATATATATATATATATATATATATATATATATATATATATATATATATATATATATATATATATATATATATATATATATATATATATATATATATATATATATATATAACATTATATATATATTATATATTATTGTCTTATATGGCAAGAAGAGCGTCACCTTGCCATATAAGACAAGTGAAAATTTGTGTATGTAATAATTTCGCCCAAATCATTCTGAACATAACGAAAAAATATATTTCATTGTGTTTGTTTATTATTAAATTAAAATTAATGTTAACGTATCTAAAATATATTTAGTTGGGTTAGGCTAAATTAAATGGCGCTTTTTGTAATAAGGTTAGGTAGGTTTTCAAAGTTTCTCTTGGTACAAAATTATAAATTCTTACATTAACATAAATGAAAAAAATATATCTTTAAACGTATAAGAGAAATTTTTAGAAAGGACTTAATTATAGATGAGTTCTTGCTAATTGACCAGTTTTACCTAATCGGCACGACATATTTATATATATATATATATATATATATATATATATATATATATATATATATATATATATATATATATATATATATATTCATGGGAAGCGTTAACACACAAGGGTTATACAGTGCCTGGTGATTATTTTTATAATCATAACTAAGCGCTAAACACATCAATGCCTGAAGAATAGGAGTTAATTAGATCAACTAACTTGAGGAGGGTAGTTCCATTTAATTGGAACTAGATCCCTTTGCAAACATCAAGGCGTACCTTCACCCTAAAGTGCACCACTTCTATCACCGCTGTATAGCCAATCCTCTATCATTATGATCTTTTTCAGCTTGACCTGCAGCTTCAGTCCGAGGACGGCGGCGATCTTAGCGACTTCATCAAAAACGGGGAGTGGGACCTTATCGGTGAGTCGCTGGTCTGGTGGGCGTGACTGAGGGCGTGGCTGTGAACTCTGCTGTGGGCGTGACTGTAAATTTGGCCGTGGGCGTGGCTGTGGCATTGATAACGATCTTAATTAACTTGTATGTAGAAGATTCCTGTTTCACATGATTGAATTTATCATTACTCATATATATATAGTGTATATATATATATATATATATATATATATATATATATATATATATATATATATATATATATATATATATATATATATATATATATATATATATATATATATATATATATATATATATATATATTAATATATATATTTCTTTCAATGATTTAATATTAATAATTAGCAAACAATAAGGATAAAGATTAAGAGAACAATGCTGTAGGGAACGTATGTGAAGATATAATAGAATGAATATTTGAAAGTTTTCGGTAAGGGACACAACTGAATAGCAGCTATGTTTTAAGATTACCTATAAAAAATTATATTGTAGCAATGCAAAAAAAAAAATTCAATCGGGTTACCCCCGCATATTCTTCACCGAGTTGCTCTTAACAGAACCAGCTGTCCCATCCTCGGAAGTCACTCGAAGTCCCGGAAATCGGAAATAACTGATTATATTTCTTTCCTCAAGGATTACAATTATAAAAAATTGGTGATCAGAAGCTTCAAGCACCCGAAAACAGGACAAGACGGATTCCGAGAAAAGAGAAAATATAATTTACAGATAGAGAAATAGAGAAGAAAGATTATGGAAGGATGCTATAAATGCAGGAAATCTGGTGATGGTTGGTTACATTTGCTGGTAAGAGAGACTAGATGATGATCGTCGTTTGATATGAACCAATTTCCGGCAGTTGTGTAAGGATGAATGGAAGGCTTTTTAATGATAGACGATGAACGATTATGAAGAACCATATTCTGAACTGTAAAGCTAAGCAACCCGGAATCCTGCATTATGAAAGTGGTTTTCGTATTTGCTTGATGGTAGCAGCTGCTAAACTACACAGGTCAAATGTCCTCTCGCGTGCCGAGTTTGACCACACTATTGGATGATCTGCACTCCATTCTAACTTCGACACATGTGAGCAAAGCAAGTTATGTCGAGTTCCAACTAATCTTAATTTGACCTATGATTTCAGTCTTGAACAATGTTAACTAATGCTTTTTTATATTTTTGGCATGTCTGATTTTAATGTTTTCAAAGCTTCCTATCTAGACAGCGAAACAAGAGCAGTTATTACCCCACATACCAGAAGTTTACTATTGTAAATCCTGCCTGGGGTCATTACTTCATGGGCAATCATTCAGCACTGTTTTTACAAGCCTCTTTTAACAACAGAGAGATACTCAGGAAGTGACCAAAAGAAAGTTTATCTTTCAAAAATGCTCCAGCGTCATCCTCTGTCTGATAGATATATGCATATAGCATATGATAGTCTATCATATGCCATATGTATATTTCTTGGTACCTAATGAATCATTTACCTTTAAAATCTGCTACTGCAAAAAAGTGAAATTGTGTCAGAGAATAACAAATAACTTATATCAGACAATAACAAATAACTACTAGATAACAACTATTTTTGTAATAGTGTAGAACATTTCAATTTTAGGTATACAGTGAAGAAAGAGAGATAGAGAGAGAGAGAGAGAGAGAGAGAGAGAGAGAGAGAGAGAGAGAGAGAGAGAGAGAGAGAGAGAGAGAGAGAGAGAGACAGACAGACAGACAGACAGACAGACAGACAGACAGACAGACAGACAGACAGACAGACAAACAGACAGACAGACAGACAGACAGACAGACAGACAGACAGACAGACAGACAGACAGACAGACAGACAGACAGACAGAGACAGAGATATATGGGAATAAAGCGGTGGAAAGGGAGAGAGTTACGAAGGGATAAGGAAATGTGAAGAAAGGAAAAGAGAACTGCTGATAAATTTTAGAGAGAAAAATAGATTGAAGCCGAATTCGCAACTACGATAGTACAATTAGGTGAACACACAAGTAACAAACTGATGGAAGCACGAACATACATACGAACATACACACGCACACACACACACACACACAGACACACACATATACACACCTTGGCATCTGGTCTAGCAACTGGCTTCTCGAATTCAATCCCACCAAATGCAAAGTCATGAAGATCGGAGAAGGGCAAAGAAGACCGTTGACAGAGTACAGGCTAGGCGGACAAAGGCTGCAAACCTCGGCAAAGGAGAAAGATCTTGGGGTGAGTATAATGCCAAGCACGTCTCCGGAGGCACACATCAACCAGATAACTGCGGCAGCATATGGGCGACTGGCAAACCTAAGATTAGCGTTCCGTTACCTTAACAAGGAATCGTTCAAGACACTGTACACCGTGTACGTCAGGTCCATACTAGAATATGCAGCACCAGTCTGGAACCCACACCTGGTCAAGCACGTAAAGAAACTAGAGAAAGTGCAAAGGTTTGCGACAAGGTTAGTTCCACAACTCAGGGGGCTGTCCTATGAAGAAAGGTTGAGGGAAATAGGACTAACAACACTGGAGGAAAGAAGGGTCAGAGGAGACATGATAACGACATACAAAATACTGCGGGGAATCAACAAGGTAGATAGTGACAGGAAGTTCCAGAGAGGGAACACAGAAACAAGGGGACACAACTGGAAGCTGAAGACTCAGATGAGTCAAAGGGATGTAAGGAAGCATTTCTTATGCCACAGAGTAGTCAGGAAGTGGAATAGTCTAGAGAAAGATATAGTGGAGGCAGGGACCATACACAGTTTTAAGACGAGGTATGATAAAGCTCATGGAGCAGGGAGAGCAGAGACCCAGTAGCGGACAGCGAAGAGTCGGGGCCAGGAGCTGAGTCTCGACCCCAGCAAAAACAATTAGGTGAGTACAATTAGGTGAGTACACACACACAACCACAACTAGGTGAGTACACACATACACACACACACAGGATCAGGGAATACCTGACATGAAGATATCAGCGAGTAATGGAACGTGACGAGGTGTCAGAGTGGGCGCCTGTGACGAGCGGGGTTCCACAGGGGTCAGTCCTAGGACCGGTGCTGTTTCTGGTATATGTGAATGACATATCGGAAGGAATAGACTCAGAAGTGTCTCTGTCTGAAGACGAAGTGAAATTAATGAGGAGAATTCAATCTGAGGAGGACCAGGCAGGACTACAAAGGGATCTGAACAGGTTGCAGGCCTGGTCCAGAAAGTGGCTCCTGGAGTTCAACCCCACCAAGTGCAAAGTCATGAAGATTGAGGAAAGGAGAAGAAGACCGAAGACGGAGTACAGTCTAGGGGGGGGGCCAGATACTACAAACGTCACTCAAGGAAAAGGATCTTGGGGTGAGTATACCGAGCACATCTCCTAAGGCGCACATCGACCAAATAACTGCTGCAGCATATGGACGGCTAGCAAACCTAAGAATAGCATTCCGACATCTCAGGACCCTGTACACCGTGTACGTCAGGACCATATTGGAGTATGCAGCACCAGTTTGGAACACACACCTGGCCAAGTACGTAAGGAAATTTGAGAAAGTGCAAAAGTTTGCAACATAACTAGTCCCGTAGCTAAGGGGCATGTTCGATGAGGAGAGGTTAATGGAACTCGACCTGACGTCACTGGAGGATAGAAGATATAGGAGGGATATGATAACGATATATAATATACTGATAAGAATCGACAAGGTGGACAGAGAAAGGATGTTCCAGAGATGGGACACAGCAACAAGGGGCCAGAATTTTAAGTTGAAGACTCAGATGAGTCACAGGGATGTTAGGAAGTATTTCTTCACTCACAGAGTTGTCAGGAAGTGGAAGAGGCTGGAAAGTGATGTAGTGGAGACTGGTACCATACATAGCTTTAAGAAGAGGTATGATAAAACTCATGAAGCAGGGAAAGTGACCTAGTAGCGACCAGTGAAGAGGCGGGTCCAGGAGCTGTGAATCGACCCCTGCATCCACAACTAGATAAGTACACACACACACACACACACACACTCGACCCCTGCAACCACAACTACGTGAGTACAGTGGTCAAGTGTCTATCGACAAGTGCCTTTGACAGCTAGTAACAACTACTACTACTACTACAAACATACACAGACTGGTAGAGCTCCTTTATTTCCTGCTTCTACTACTACTACCATTGCTACTGCTGCTACTAATTTTACAACCACTACTACTACTACTACAAATACTTCTGCTACTACTACTATCATTACTACTAATACTTCTAATAGTACTACTGCTACCACAACTCGCTTCTTCCTCCGCCAGTTTAACTTTATTGTGTCTTCTAACTTTTACTTCTTCTCGCCTCACTTTTGACGGCCAGAAACGTCGTCACGAGCCTCCTCTCCTAAACGCGTTTTTTTTTTTTTTATAAATAATATTATAGGAAGAGGAGGCCTAGAGTGGACGGACAAGTGTAACACGTGGAGCTCTTCAAGGATCTGTAGTGGGACCCACACTTCTCTATCATACATAAACTACATTTCTGAAAAGAAACAATCCTATGTATCTCTTGCACAAAATGTGAATTTATTGTGAAGAATAAATACGCGGACATCTTGGTCCAAGTGCAGTGATGGTGACACAGGAGAAACCGGTCCTCAAACCGAGCTAGTCCATGATGATAGTAGTTAAATTACACACATATGCAACACTTGGGTATCTTTATTGAGAAAACGTTTCGCCCCACAGTGGCTTCATCAGTCCAATACATTCATCTACATGATGATAGTAGTCCATGATGATAGTAGTTGAGGAATGAGGAAGAATCCTGGAAAGAGTGCAAGCTCAGGAGTCAACGCATGTAACTCCCATTTAGGGTGAAATACCTAGGGTGAAATAAAGTACTATGTATTATATCGAAAGTGATGCACGTCAAGCGAATAAGTTATGAAGAATATACGTGACTGATGAAACGTTAACGAACTAACTTTGATAAATTAATAGCATATTGGGACTAGGAAGGATATGATAACGATTCACAAACACGTTAAAGAGCTTGACGAAAGAGAAGAATGTGAATTATTATTTTAGAGGCGAAAAACGGGAACAAGAGTGAACATATGGACTGTGAAAACGGTAATGAACCATAGGAACGCCACGAAATAGTTTCCGTCCTTATGGGTAGCCAGAAACTGGGAATGCAATGGATAAGTGTATGGCGGAGGCAGACTTAAGAAAATATGACTAGGTCTACGAAGCTAAGCTTGAATGAACCCAGACACAACAAGTTAAGACGCCTGGCCACAGCTAAGAACCCAGACACAACAAGTTAAGACGCCTGGCCACAGCTAAGAACCCAGACACAACAAGTTAAGACGCCCGGCCACAGCTAAGAACCCAGACACAACAAGTTAAGACGCCCGGCCACAGCTAAGAACCCAGACACAACAAGTTAAGACGCCTGGCCACAGCTAAGACTCCACTCCTATATTCACAAATAAGTAAAAAAAAAAAAGTTGAAAAGTTTAGGAAAGTTCGACGAATAATACACTAAATACTAGGCACCAAAATCATAGCTCAGTTAAAGTAGTAATAAATCATCACAAAGAGGTACCCAAAGACACACACACACACACACACACACACACACACACACACACACACACACACACACACACACACACACACACACACACACACACACACACACACACACACACACACACACACACACACACACACACACACACACACACACACACAGCACACACAAAATAAATGAACAAAGATAAATGAATTAGAAGATATAATTTCATGAAAAAAGAATACCAGAGAAGGGTATGTCAGGGCCGGGTCTACTGTTCAAGTCTGTCATAAGTGTATTTATACGTTAGAGTTAAAATAAGAAATAATTAAGATAAACAATAAAATATTTGAATCCATGGTAGAAATGTGTGACACATTAATTGAGAAATTTCAAAGTTGTTATTAAATCAGTTTTGCTTAAAAGAGGAGCAACATAAATAATGGAACTCACTGAAATAACCAGAGACAAAATTAAGATGGTATCATTGGCCATATCAATAACACAGCAACACGTCGAGATGAGATATTACCCTCAATTTTGAAGATATGTGACGAAGAATTAATTTATCCATTCTGAACTGTCTTTGAGACTTTCGTAAAAAGAAAGGACAATTTGGCTGATAAATGGTAAACAGTAAATATTTTGCACCGGTAATTAAAAAGGAAATATTAGTTAATATTACTGAAAAATATTTATTTACTTTTATTTTATTCAGAAGAAGCGCTAAATCTCTAAGGGATTAGAAGGCAGCCCAGTTCCCTGAATCAAGAGCCCTTCACTGACATCAACGCACCTCCACTGATGGGTTCCTTTTGAAAGGCGTAATTGTTTAAACATTTCAGAAACTCATTAGAGAAAAACAAATGCAACATTTTGAGAATTACGTTTTAATAAGTGATAAGGAATTTGAATATAGATCAGCTATATATGTTTGAGTTACTGTGATATATATATATATATATATATATATATATATATATATATATATATATATATATATATATATATATGTGTGTGTGTGTGTATATATATATATATACAGTGATTATGATAGGACAAATTAAAAGGGCTTCTTGCAATTGGAACACATTTTGAGAGTGTTCTTTAATAGAAAATAATTTGGAAATTACATAATATGAAAAAAAAAATTATTACAAGACTTCTTCTTTGAAAGATGTGAGCAGTGATACGAAAAAAAATGTCTTCCATTACTCTCCAAATTATGTCTCCAATCTTTCAGCAGGGGATGCCTTAATACACAAGAAGGGCTCTCAGTCTAAATGCCTGGATCTATCTTTCACTTTATCAGATCAAACTGATTACCTCCCATTCTCCAGGCACTGCATAACCCTTGAAAATTTAATTAACGCTTAGCAACAAACACAATAATAATAACTAACATATAAAACTGATGTACTAATAGAAATAGATGTATAAATAAATATGAGGAAGACGTACAAATGTTATGTAAAATAATAAATCAACAATATATAGATAACTGATACTTGAATATATTGTTGACCAATTCTAAGTAATGAAAATGGGGGAAATATTATAGATTGTTTAAAAGAACTTCATGAATGTCGCCTTGAGAAACTTGTAGTACTGGCGAAAAGCAAAATATTTGTTTAAATATTTGGGTAGCAAAATGCTGGATAAAAAACTTACAACACGTTAGAACACAATAGAAATATGTGTTTGTAGTATGATATTCGCAAATAAATAAATGTAATTTAAATAAATAAAAAGTTGAAAGACATGCAATAAAACAGATTCTAGAATAAGGTAAGATAAGTTATGAAGAAAGACTAAAGGCTCTAGAAACTCTCACTGGAAGACAGGAGAACATATGATACTAAATAAATATATAAAATTATGTTAAAAAATATATGACGAGGAGGAGGATTTCCTGATGTCAATAACTTTAAACAATGTATAAAACAACGTTGATGGAATAAATAAGAATATTCCATGATAAATAGAGTGACTGATGGCTGGGATGAAATCAGAGAAAAAAAATAGTGTATGCTGAAAACATAGCTAATTATGTAGAGTTATAAGACGCATTTCAAACAGAAGAGAAACCACGAAAATAAGCACTGTTCCTGTAACTAAAATAATCACAAACACGCACTCACTGAAACCCAGACACAAACACGCACTCACTGAAACCCAGACACAAACACGCACTCACTGAAACCCAGACACAAACACGCACTCACTGAAACCCAGACACAAACACGCACTCACTGAAACCCAGACACAAACACGCACTCACTGAAACCCAGACACAAACACGCACTCACTGAAACCCAGACACAAACACGCACTCACTGAAACCCAGACACAAACACGCACTCACTGAAACCCAGACACAAATACTCACTCACTGAAACCCAGACACAAACACGCACTCACTGAAACCCAGACACAAACACGCACTCACTGAAACCCAGACACAAACACGCACTCACTGAAACCCAGACACAAATAATACCACTCACTGAAACCCAGACACAAACACGCACTCACTGAAACCCAGACACAAACACGCACTCACTGAAACCCAGACACAAACACGCACTCACTGAAACACAGACACAAACACGCACTCACTGAAACATAGACACAAACACGCACTCACTGAAACACAGGGTGAGTATAATACCGAGCACATCTCCTGAGGCACACATCAATCAGATAACTGCTGCAGCATACGGGCGGCTGGCAAACCTAAGAATAGCGTTCCAATACCTCACTAAGGAATAGTTCAAGACTCTGTACACCATATACGTCAGGCCCATACTGGAGTATGCAGCACCAGTTTGGAACCCATACCTGGTCAAGCACGTCAAGCAACTAGAGAAAGTACAAAGGTTTGCAACAAGACTAGTCCCAGAGTTAAGGGGATTGTCCTACGAAGAAAGGTTAAGGGAAATCGGCCTGACGACACTAGAGGACAGGAGGGTTAGGGGAGACATGATAACGACATATAAAATACTGCGAGGAATAGATAAGGTAGACAAAGACAAGATGTTCCAGAGAGGGGACACAGAAACAAGGGGTCACAGTTTTAAGTTGAAGACTCCTATGAGTCAAAGAGATGTTAGGAAGTATTTCTTCAGTCATAGAGTTGTCAGGAAGTGGAATAGCCTAGAAAGTGACGTAGTGGAGGCAGGAACCATACATAGTTTTAAGACGAGGTTTGATAAAGCTCATGGAACAGGGAGAGAGAGGACCTAGTAGCAATCAGTGAAGAGGCGGGGCCAGGAGCTATGAATCGACCCCTGCAATACAAATAGGTGAGTACAAATAGGTGAGTACAGACACAAACACGCACTCACTGAAACACAGACACAGATACCCACTCACTGAAACACACACAAACACGCACTCACCGAAACACAGACACAAACACGCACTCACTGAAACACGCACTCACCGAAACACAGACACAAACACGCACTCACCGAAACACAGACACAAACACGCACTCACTGAAACACAGACACAAACACGCACTCACTGAAACACAGACACAAACACGCACTCACTGAAACACAGAGACAAACACGCACTCACTGAAACACAGACACAAACACGCACTCACTGAAACCCAGACACAAACAGGCACTCACCGAAACACAGACACAAACACGCACTCACCGAAACACAGACACAAACACGCACTCACTGAAACACAGACACAAACACGCACTCACTGAAACACAGACACAAACACGCACTCACTGAAACACAGACACAAACACGCACTCACTGAAACACAGACACAAACACGCACTCACTGAAACACAGACACAAACACGCGCTCACTGAAACACAAGACACAAACACGCGTTCACTGAAACACAGACACAAACACGCACTCACTGAAACACAGACACAAACACGCTCTCACTGAAATACAGACTTAAACACGCGTTCAGACTCAAACACGTACACAAACGCGTTCAGACACAAACACTGGCACAAACACACATACTTGGAACGACACAAAGACATCACCAGACTGAAAAAACACAGATAATAAACAGTAGAAAGGAGAGAAAGAGAGAGAGAAGAACATATTTGAACAGCAGATAGAATAAGAGAGAGAGAGAGAGAAGAGGAGAAGAGAGAAGAGAGAGAGAGAGAGAGAGAGAGAGAGGAGAGAGAGAGAGAGAGAGAGAGAGAGAGAGAAAGAGAGAGAGAGAGAGAGAGAGGAGAGAGAGAGAGAAGAGAGAGAGAGAGAGAGAGAGGAGAGAGATTAAACGTCATATTTTACAACTTTCTTTATAATAATTAACTTTTACTTGGGATATAATGAAGTGTGTTCATCGTCAAGGTCAGTTTTCATCATGATTCCAGGATGACTATGACTAAATTGTCTCTCGATATATAATGTTTCCATATGAGTCTTGCTTGACCCTCTTACTTCAGTATTAAGAAGTATAAATAACTCCTGTATATATATATATATATATATATATATATATATATATATATACCATGTAGGAACAATTCAAGAGAACAGAATTGAAATTGCAGAAGAATGAAGTTATAGTGTCCAGGCAGAGCTGCTACTACGGATTTGAAATAATACTTGGCAAGCCTGGACATTAATGAGAGCTTGCTGAATTGTAGCCAAACATGAACCTACAGTGACAAACGTTGTCATAAATCACGATGATTGGATAGGCCTAATTCTACAAAGCTTTACTAGGACTTGGTCTAGAAAGCTAGAGGACTCAAAACAAATGTCTAGGAGACAAGTCTAAAAATACAGAAATTAGATATAAAGAAAAAGAAATGAGGAACACAGGGAGAAGAAAGAGGAGGAGGAGGAAAACTGGATGCTAAGGATGACGTCAAGAACTCGTGGAAGGAGGCAAGAAGAGAAACATAAGAAACCGAAAGGTATAGCTAACTTAACTTAGTGTCCAAGGGGAAAAAAACGTATGAAGAGTTCTGTACTCGAGAAAATACAGATTATTTTTAACTCTTAAGAGAAATCGAACATGATTTATCCCCAAGGAGAAAGCAAAAGCAAAGAGCAAGAGACAGAAAAAAGGATACAACATCAATACAAATCAGCCTTTGTTAATGTACTAGACTTTAAATGAGGCGAATTTTAAGAGAGAAAAAAGGAAAGGTCGATAAGCGAAGAGACAAAAACTGGTAAACACGTTTCGTTCATATATGTTAGCAAGTAGTGGGAAGAAAGTCTGGGTTGTAAACTGTTGTTGGGAGTGAGTGAGCTTTATTGATAGCTGTCTTGGGCAATCACGCACCTCTCCACATTCGTTAGATGGAAGGAGGCAATCATGATGGTGGATATTGAGAGATGCAGTCACGCCGATAACTAGCTAATGGGAACAAAAGCCGTATTTGGCCGAAATATGACTGGTTGTTGGTTGCAGTGTGTGTACAAGGGTGGTGCCAGGGAAAAAAAAATAAAAACTAGCATATTAACATAGGTTATATATAAGGAACTTTTATTGGATTAATTTTTCACTATCTGAATGGCCTGGATTGAATGAAAACAGGAGGGCGTGCTATTAGTACTATTAACTACCTAATTCATATTTTCTCCCCTCTTCGTCTTTCTAAACACTTTAACTAAAATTATGTTTTAAACTCATATTCTGTCCAATACAATAAAAATATATTAAAGTCAAATAATTAATTTTTCACTACTCTTGGGAAATGATAAATGCCAAATCAAATGGTTTTCTATTAACTGTATATTTACCGCGTATTCTCAAGAAGAAGTGATAATCAAGTGAATATTATGCACTTATATATTTGATTTGGCAATGACGAAATACTGTGAAACCTGGGTAACCAAGTATAAACTGATGAATATAATATAATCTAAAAAAATCACTTTCCTGGCTAATATTTGCAGTGTTGCTATTGATACACATACACACACACACACACACACACACACACACACACACACACACACACACACACACACACACACACACACACACACATATATATATATATATATATATATATATATATATATATATATTATTAATGCTCTTTCATCATGCCTCGTATTGGGTGTTTACTTTATGTGTATTAAAACAGCTTGCTTTGTACTTGAACATTACCATTTGTTTAGCCAGCCGAGGCATAGGCTGGTCAGTGAGCTGATATTTAATATAAAGTCGAGACACAAAGTTTCCTTTACTGGTGGCCTAAACGGTAAAGTGACTCCCGCGTGTATTCACTCAGTGATGATCGGGTAGTGAGTCCGAATTCCATGAATACCGCACTATAATTATATATTTTTTTTTATATATATATATATATATATATATATATATATATATATATATATATATATATATATATATATATATATATATATATCACCAATAGCCACCTATTCCTCGCTGGCAAACAATATGTAATATTCAAGTACAAAGCAAGCTGTTTTAATTCACATAAAGTAAACACCCAATACGAGGCATGATGAATAGGATTAATAAAGACAGAAAGGTCTACTGAACAAGCAACAAGAGTAATTCAGTACGAACAATATTGTTCGTACACTAAGCCATCACTGGGAGAGTGCAGAATCTAGTAGTCGTTCTCTAGATAATACCTTTATTGTACTGTTTTCGTTAAAATTGTCTTTTGTCTTTGCTTAAAGCAAACAAAATATATTACTTTAGAAGTTTTAGAGATAGTGTTCGCATGAACGAGTGCTACCAAAGTTTGTTACTAAACAATTACTGGAATTCCACTGGGTAGTGCTTCTTTATTCCAAAGAATTTCTGAATGCGTAAAACAAATTTTCTTTTCAAAGTAAACCCTCAGGCAGACATAGTTTCAGACAATCTGTTCAGAGTTATTAGATTATACAATATTAAGAACAACCTATTAAAATATGTAGGATATCAATGACCGTAAGTTATGCCCATGAGTTACAAATAGTAAATGGACTAGATCCATAAATCTGGGTATCCACATTACGAGGTTAAATATGCAAATTGAAACTTGGGTTTGGCCTTATTTTCGCATCAAAGAATAACAATTAATCACTGTGATATAGCTGATGTTTTCTTGCTGTTTGTGAAATGTTAATTTAATGCAATATAAATATCTATAATATTATGATCTGTGAAGTTTCATTATATTCTAACGACAATTTCCGTTCAGATTGTGATTTCATAAGTTGTCTTTAAAAGAAAAAAAACTGCATAACACGAAGCTAGACAAATCCACTGCTCCTAAATATCAGACTTTTTTACTCTATTTTACTACAGCTAAGAAGTCGCTTTCTACTGCAGAAAGCGGGACTAACCATGTACAGTACCTGCCAATACTGCCGCCTAAGAACCTGGGGATGGCCTAGGAAAGCTTATGCCTTTTAGTGTAGGGTGATCGAGTTTACTCAGGGCTACAACTAATCAATGCTACTGTGAAAACTTTTCGAAATTCTTAAGGAACCATTGAGATGGTCTTCGAATAACCAAGATTCGTGTCAAGCAATAAGCTAACAGATGTTTATGTATATTTATAGTTATGCACTTATCAGTGATTCCTTGACATATTCATACATAAAATATGCAAAAATTCATAAATAAATAAGTATATATATATATATATATATATATATATATATATATATATATATATATATATATATATATATATATATATATATATATATATATATATATATTATATATCGTGCCGAATAGGTAAAACTTGCGATTTTGGCTTAAATAGCAACGTTCTTCTTGCCAAATAAGGCAACCGAAAATTTGTGTATGCAATAATTTCGCAAAAATCATTCTGAACCCTACGAAAAAATATATTTCATTGTGTTTATTAATAAACTATTGTAAACTTATTTAAAATATTTTTAGTTGGATTAGGCTAAATTAAATTGAGCTTGTTATAATAAGGTTAGGTAACTTTTCTACGGTTCTTTTACTGCATTTTTTTTAATTTTCACATTAATATAAATGAAAAATATATATATTTTTAAACGTATGAGGAAATTTTAGAAATAACTTAATTTTAAATGAGTTTTTGCTAATTGACCAGTTTTACCTATTAGGCACGACATTATATATATATATATATATATATATATATATATATATATATATATATATATATATATATATATATATATATATATATATATATATATATATATATATATATATATATATATATATATATATATATATATATATATATATATATAATCAAGACAACCACTATGAAAAAATAGAGGAATTCAAGCGCTTTCGTGACTACTCACATTATCAAGGAACTATAAAACAAAACATAACAAGAAGGCTTATAAACGGGCGAGACTACACCTCAGAGTCGCATCATACTAACAAAGACTAACACCTCACAGTAGCGTAACATCGCCCGACTCTGTGAAGAGGACCTGAAACTCTTCCCAAGAAATAATAATTGCCATTAAATTCTTCCCAAATTTTATTAAATATAAATGAATCCAATTTATATAAACTAAAATAAATATTCATATTATTTTCAAAACTGCTTTTAATGAAACATAATTCTATTATATTCCTCTCAACCATGTAGTACTTGCTTGATACAACCTTCTCAGCATTTTGAAAATCAATTGGATGGTTAAAGTCTCTCACATGAATAAATAGAGCATTAGAGTCTTGTCCAGTTCTAATGCTATATTTATGTTGTTTTAATCTAAGTTCAAGACTTTTACCAGTTTGACCATAATAAACTTTATCGCATATTTTACAGGGAATCTTATAGACACATCCGTCAGCATTTTGTTGGGAATTTTTTATCAAAAGTTTTTTTACTGTATCAAGATTTTTAAATACAACTTTGATATTAAAATTCTTAAGAAAGGAAGGCATATCAACCAAGTTTTCATGGTAAGGAAGAACCAACATATTTTTAGTTGAATAGGGTTGGTTGTCCCTTTTTGGACTGTAAAATGTATTTCTAGCAATTTTAAAAGATTTATCAGTTACTAGTCATGCCCCTTTATAAGCCGTCTTGTTATGTTTTGTTTTATAGTTCCTTGATAATGTGAGTAGTCACGAAAGCGCTTGTAATTCCTGTATTTTTTCATAGTGGTTGTCTTGCATATTTTGATATCATCTGTTTACTGTGATCTTTTTGCATATATATATATATATATATATATATATATATATATATACGGATGTTATTTATTTATAAATTGTAATTTGCATTTATTAAATAAAATACGTTTTCTTAATGGGCAGGAAAGTGATAGTAGCTTGCAGTTTATATTACCAAAAAGTTAAAGTTCTGGAGCATCAGCCACGACTTAATGACCGTACGACTGGTCTCTTATACCCAGGTTCCACAGTTGTCACACTTTGGGAAGAATGTCAACCTTTTATCACTTGCCTTTTATGTTCTAGGTTGCCCTGGGAAAAGAAATATCATTTACTACAAATGTTGCCCGGAACCGTATGTAGACGCAACATTCGAAATTGTCATACGGAGGCGCACACTATATTATTTCTGCAACCTAATTCTACCTTGTGTGCTGATAGCGTCTATGGCTGTGCTGGGCTTCACACTGCCCCCAGACTGTGGCGAGAAGCTATCTCTAGGTAACCAGTTCCTTTAGCCCATTGGGACAATCATTCCTTTCACTGTTATGACTAGATCTTGTATCATCTCTCTTTATGAGTTGTCCAGTCCTTGTTTTTTTATTATTATTACTATTATTATTATTACTATTATTATTCTTATTCTTGTTATTATTATTATTATTACTATTATTATTTTTATTTTATTATTATAATTATTATTATTATTTTGATTTACCTTATTTTATATCCGGTTTTTTTTTTACTCTTGTAATCGTATTAGTATTTGATATTATAGTGTTAGTTTGGTAATGACGGGATTTTGACACTGTCCGTGATTACCGATGGTTTTGATTGAGCAGTTTTGCCCAACAACGGGGGCAGGTAACACCGATTTCTCACGCCAACTGCGTCGGAAGACACTAATTTAAGGATCTCCTGAGGTGGTGAACTTCTCGAATTTGGAGCCAGAGGGGAACATCCAAAAGAATGTCACAAGTTAGTCCTTGCTATTCCTGGCTCCTGGTAGCTTTACCAACCAACCAATCCCTTTCTCCCATCCATTCCACAATACTCTTGTTACTAGTCCGTTTTTTCTACCAATTTTTTCTTTCCCTCTTCCTTCGCCGGCTACATTTGTTTATGTTTTCTTGTCACGATTGAGACGCCATAAGAGGCAAAGAAGATAAGAAGTATCCAAGAGATGTGTGAAAGCCGATGGTTGCGGATATATTCAGTGATTGCTCCTCTCAGTTAGCAAAATAAAGCCCAAGTGGGTGTCCAGCGAGCTATTCCGAGACGCTCCCTTCCAACCTCCTGCCCTCAGGCTCCTCTCACTGCTTTTTTTTACACTAATTAACGTTATTTTACAGAGGTTCCTGGTGAGCGAAATGTACTGACGTACCAATGCTGCCCAGAGCCCTATGTGGATATAACCTTCGTCATCAAGATCCGGCGTCGAACTATCTATTACTTATACAATCTGGTTCTGCCATGTATTATGATAAGCAGTATGACTTTGCTTGGGTTCTCACTTCCCCCTGACACTGGCGAGAAACTAACTCTAGGTATGGCCTTACTACGGCCTCACTCTACCTGCTTTACTTCAACACAGCGCTAACACCAGTAAACGTCAAAACACTGTCTCACAGAGGGACATCCAGAAATACATACTTGCGTGATATAATTACAATAATATACACAGACATACACACGCACACACACACACTTGTGATGCAATTTCAGATCTCTGAAGTGAAATTTGTGTATATAAGTATCACAAATTCACAAAATCGTACTTTTAATATATATATATATATATATATATATACTTACATAATATACATAAATACATAAAATACATACATATATACATAAAAATTGACTTTTTAAGCTCTATTTAAATTATTAGATGTCTTACTTTTTATACATAATTTCTCATAGAAATCGAAAATGCTTTAAATGCAAATTATCCAGAATACCGCAGAGTTGTATCATTGTATATACTTGGCACATTTTTAACATTACTTCAGTGCTGCAAAATATAATGAATGGGACAGCATAAACATCTTATAAAACTATTTTTTTTTTCAATTTGAGACTTGAGCAGTGCATGAGTGTACAAGAACTAGCACTGGACACTTTGTATAGGGATCAAAACACACAACAGTAGTAGCTGGACACTAAGGGAACGTGCTTTCATTTTTGTTAAGAAGCTTTATCGATTTCTATGCACTCTATACCCTCTGAGAGACAGTCAATACAATACATATATACATACATATATATTAATTCGTAATATCTTGTGTTAGTCATGTTTTCATATTAAGAACTGAATAGTGTAAGTCAGATTTTAATTGCTAAATCAGATTCTTAAATAATTAAATATATTAGATTAGCATTATACTGGAAATTTGCAATTTACAGTAATTTCATAACATTTGTAGAGTAGATATGGGGCCTTTGAAAATAAATATATATTCATGATATAAACAAAAGCTATTATTAACTAGGAATATGTTAAAAAATGGCTTCTAAATTTATCTAAAAATCAAAGATCACTTTACACATACTTAAATTCTGCCCCTAATCCATTACCTAAATTAAATTTCTGATAAGTAAAATAACATACTAAAAATCTCACCCATTCCTATCAGCGCATTTTGTACACTCCACAGCGGCAGTGAGCTGTGTGCTCGCTTGCTCGCTCGCTCGCTCTGGGTCGACACAGCAGCAGTGAGCTGTCCGCTCGCTCGCTCACTCATTCTGGGTCGACACAGCTCGCCACAGCTCGCCACAGCTCTCCACTGCCGCTCCGATCGCCAATGTCTAATTCTATTTCAACATCTGAGAAGCTCGGCAAATAAATTCAAAAGGAAATTGTAAATGCGTCACTTGCAATAATCCTAATTCACTTTCCCCTTTCCCTTTCCTTCTGTCCCTTACCTTTTATCTGCTCCTTCATCCTTTACCCCTCATCCTATACCCTCGTTTATCTCCCTCAACCGTCCTCCCCTCACTCCTCAACCAAATTTTGGAAGAGCATATATATGTATGATTTAAAAATATATATATATATATATATATATATATATATATATATATATATATATATATATATATATATATATATATATATATATATATATATTGTAAATGCCTAAATAAGTAAAAAAAATATATACCTATAAATATATATAACTCAATTCCTTTTTTTGCGAAAGCGCTTTAAATGAGCTAAACAACGAGCATCTGAATCCCTCCTTCGCTGCTGCCACATCAACAAATCGATATGCTTTTTATTTTTTTGCAACAGAAGGAATGTTTTAGTTTGTAATTTCCGGAGCTTCGTATGCAAAGTGACACAATAAAGTTGTCTGCGCATCTGTGAATTTACATAAAATTCGTCACTATATTGCTTCGTTAACAAACTTTCATCCAAATCTTTGACATTGTCCGTTTTCTACGACTAGCATCGTGGTCAGTTGTTTTTTATGCAGATAAAACTATCGACAATAAGGATGTACTAATATATCCCGGCCGGGTTGGCGCACACTTTGTAGTTTCTAGCCAATGGTATCAGCGTACCATCAGATAGGTATGCCTTTGCAAACAAATCAGACCCATTAAGAGGGTCCCAGCAATGAGCTTAAATATTTAGTGACATACTTTACTAACTCTCATTCTGTTAGACGCTTGAATTTGATGAAGATCTATCGGTATAAAACTGCAACTTATTTTTTCTTAAAGTTACCTCCTAAGAAACCTCAAAATGTAAATATAAACTAGTCATTCCTCCCACAATATAAATTTTGAAATATAAATTAAATGGCATAAATATCAGTGTTACCTCCCCCTGATGGATTTTAGAAAAAAATCGTTCAGTTACTGGACTAAAAGCTAAAATTATAAAAGCAACTAAGGTTTAATGATAATTTCTATGACGTACATTAATTTGTAGTGATCAGTGTGCTTGGCTGTGTTTTATAGAGCAGATGTACAGTTTATCATGTGGATTCCAGCTCTTTCATTATGAAGGTAATATTATTTATTTGATTTGATTTTTTTTTTTTTTTGGTTAAACGCAACGAGGAAAGGTCACATTATTGCATGCTCGATTATTGCTTCTTCATGTCACACATTATTTTTGTTTATACTTTATTTAGCCTGGCTTATTTAGTTAGCGGGTTAGGGGAATGATGATGGTATCCCGCCCAGCATAGCAGTGTGCTCCCAGTGGCTCTTGCGACTTTATGGTCAACTGGCTTCCACCTTCTTCTCGTGTTGATTAGTTCGGCTCACCTCTCACATTATGATTTCTCCTTGTATTTTAAAGCACGAACCTTTCATGGTAGTTCCTGTTGTGATACTTATTTGTATTATTAATAGATACTCGATACGTGTGTGTGATAATATTATCATATATATATATATATATATATATATATATATATATATATATATATATATATAATATATACGTTTTTATATATATATATATATATATATATATATATATATATATATATATATATATATATATATATATATATATATATATATAAAATATATATATATATATATATATATATATATATATATATATATATATATATATATATATATATATATATATATATATATATATATATATATATATATATATATATATATATATATATATATATATATATATATATATATATATATATATATAAAATATATATATGTGGATGTTTATATATTCAAGGTCTTTCACAGTTTAACGCCTTATCATCAGTGATACATTTTCAGAGAGCATGGGAAGAGACAGTGGCCTGACAAGCTAGGTATGTTAAACTAAGCAGACTTTAAACTCCAAAACACAGGAACAAAAGGTACCCAGTGTTATCACAGAGGTTCAATTTTAATGAAAGTATTAATGATTCAAATGAAATTTTCCAATGAAAGTTTTATGAGCATACTTTTCTGTTAAAAAAAAGTACTGCGTTTAAATACGATACCTAAGTATTTCAGTAATAAGCAATGTTAATCTTACATGGTTCATTACAGTTCACAGTAAAGCCTTCTAAACGCGAATATTTTTTAAAAGAAATGAAAGATCAATTAAAAATCCTTTGGGAATAATTACTTGCTAAACGGTGTTAAACAAAACATAAGCTAGTAATGAAATATTACGGCATACCATCTATTGGTTTAATTACAATTACCAAAATTTAGGGAAGGAAATCTATGACGATGTATAGGCCCATCCTGGACCATTGTGAAGTTACAACTTTTAAGTCACAGTTAAGGTTTGTCCATGGTTTGCGGCTGAGCAAGACGCCTTTATGTTTCCTTTCCTAAGAGATGGTTATTTATGATTCGTTCCTGCCACGATAGTGGTGTGACTTTATTTTTCTTGGTGCTTTAGTAACGTCGCAAATGTCAGATCGTTATTTATTCATTTACTTAAAGAGGAATCAACATAGGAAAGCAATCAAATATCAAATCGTGATTTATTCACTTATTCCTTGAGGAATCAACATGGGGAAACTCTCAGTGAAATAAAAAAATGCTGTCATTTATGCCCAATGAGTACAATTCGGCTGCATTCTTTTCAATATATGTACATGAAATGTCAACAAACACAAATTAATGAGTAGTAACCAAAAACGGCACTGTTTTTTAGGTAAGGAAATGATCTGAATTTTTAACGGATTATTCTTAAGTAATTTTCTGCCTAGGAAACATATGACAAGAAACTTAGCATGTGGCAATACAAATTTAAGGAACCCAAGATTTAGGTAAAATGTTCATTTACAATCACACATTCTTGAAGTAGATGAAATATCAAATTATTAAACAAGTACTTCAAGCCAC